>BRDA01020888.1:0-29039 GCA_036984385.1 Crenuchus spilurus
GCAACTAAATTATTAATAGTATCAAATAAAATCTTGGGATTTCTCTTTGAAGATAAAATTAGATTAGCAAAGTAAGTGGACCGAGCTTCCTTTACATTTCCACTGTTTTTTTTGTCTTTTCATTCCCCTGCTTGCTCTGTGAAGCGTCCTTGGGTTTGAGAAATGTGCTACATAAGTTTAACTTATTATTGTTATTATTAGTGAAAGCTGGACAATTCAACATTACAAACTGTTCTAATGATGTTATAAATAAAGAATATGCTTATTTGACCTTAAAAGCAAAAGGGGAAAAAATTTAGTACAACAATTAGTACACAGTCATTTTTTCTGTTTCATATCTTTTTGTTTTAATGAAATAAAATGGGCACCAAAAGCACACCTTGACACAAAACATAGAGTGGTATTTATCATTATTAGGGCTGTGTACTGGCAAAAACCTGGCAATACAATATGTTCCATGATACAAGGATTACAACTCAATATATTGTGATATACTGCAACACTATAAGGAAGGCCATACGTTGTCATTTTAGGGAAACAGCTAGGTGTGCTGTGCCCTTATGCTACTTGTTTCTGTTGGACTGGAAGTGTTTAATGGCTGCCGACAGATTACAACTCTGCTATGCAGTGCTCAGAGTTAAATGCAACACAAAATGAAACACTAAAATTCTATACAGTGTTTCAAAATCAATACATTACCACAAAACATAACATTTCAATACTCTGTATCAAAATGTTCTGACACCCTTCATCAGTATCTGCAGAGATATTGGCTATTTCAAAGCAGCATCTGTATCAGCATAAGAGAACACTTGCAATTCATCAGTTTCTGATCCAGAACTGCTGCCTGACATCCCTGCTCTGTTAACATTTCAGGAAAACCACTGCAATCTGACACTGTTTCATGCTACCACAATAACAAAGTTCCATCACATCACGCATGAGGCACCACTTAAGATAATTTTATGTAAAACTGTCATTGAGGTAAAACAGCCAGCATGCAACTCTATTATGTTACAGTGTTAGCCTGATAATGCTTTATTCAAGATATAAATCCAGTGTAATGCTACATGGTGATGTCAACATTTGACTCTGCAATCGTTACTGTTCATTAAATAAAAATGTTTATAATCTAAAAAGGTTAAGAATATTTACGTGTTATGCAAAGAACAATTTAATAATTTGACCAATACAAATATTTATCTATCCAATAAGAAATACAACAGAGATGACAAAAATCCTGCACCTGCAAGATACCATTACGAGTCTATGACTTTGTTAGTGGAGATAAAACTTTTTGTATTTGCAGGTCACTGCAAATCTGTAGCCCTCACTCAAAAGACATTTTATAAGAATACTACACTGCTCAAAAAATTAAAGGAACACTTTGAAAACAATCTCAATCAGAAAAAAATCATGCAAAATATCTTTCCTGATTTGGACTTGGTAATGTGGTAGGAACAAAAAGATGCCACATCATTTGATGGAATTGAAAGGGAAAGATCTGCAACAAAAACTTGAAGTTTTGGCGCTCATCAATGCTTGCGGGGTGAGTTTGTTTGAGTCTCCTTTTTCTTTTGGGGATCTGACGCTCATGGCACACACCCACGTTTCAGCTAACTGAGGTTTGCTCCTTCAGTATATGTCGGTCTTATTTGAATCGCCTGATAACTGCAGAGGTTGTTAGCCAATACATATCAATCTGATTTTATCTGGCGTGTTTCCGCTGAATCTGGCACTGCCATTCTTGCCTCATGCCCGCAACTGGGCATGCGTTTACTCGGCCGTGTTCCACCCGAAATGAGCCAGCATTCGTCTGCTTATAATAAACTTATTAATAATCACAGGCAGCTTTATACACTCTATAGAACACAATCCATTCTTTTAATACTTAGGCCTAATATTTTGATTTCCTTATGTTATCTTTGCTTACGTCTTAACACAAATCTGGCCTCTAAATTCCTTTCCCTACATGGGGCATTCCTTCAGAATAAGAGCTGCTACGACTACAGCACGGCATGGCTTGCCGATCTTAACTATCAAGCAACAGCAGGTGGTCATCCACAGCATACGAATCACACATGAAAACATATGACCAAACCATCAAGCTCTCAGAGCAGTGCTTGCAAGCCCTATCTAAGCAAATACAATCATTAATAATAATCACTGGTGGTGGTTTCACTAACATTTATTTACCTCAAGCTTCATGACATTCATTTTCTTCAAACATGCTATTACTAACCCCGGTGTTTAGTCAGACTCATTCACACCAGTGGCCTGCTGAAGGGCTCTGATATATTTATGTACCAATCTGCAGGAGTTGGACTACCTGTGCAACCTTTGTAGGGCCCAGGTATCACACCATGGTACTAGTAGTGATGCTGTCCCAAGCCAACTGCAAAACTAGTGAAATATCAGTCAGAAAAGGTGAGGACGGACAAAATGTTAATGAGGGTTGTCTCAGTGTTGCTCATCTAGTGCACCTGTTGTTAATTTCATTAACACCAAAGCAGCTGGAACTGATTAACAACCCCCACCCCACACCCGCTCACCCCCCACTACTTAACCAAAACTATCAATATCCCAGAAATAGAGCCGAGTTGATACTATACTCTGATTAAAAAGTGTTCCTGTCATTTTTGAACAGTTTATGTGATATATGAGTAGATTAATTTGCACAGCACTTAAAAGTCAGCTAAAAGAAAGCAAAGAATTTCACCAAACAGAGAGAAAAAGAGACACTCACTGCTCCTGCAGTCTGAACTCCGCATTCTCTGGAGACAGCTGGCCTGTCACTGGGTGTTTGAATGTTGTCATCCTCTGGTTATGGCTGAGGGCAAGAAAAAACAAAACAAAACACCTTTAACATGATCTCAGTTTACCCATTTTACCCTCCACCCCCAAAATATACAGTGGTGCTTCAAAGTTTACAAACCCTTTAGAATTCTCCTTTGTGCCATGATACACGTCCACAAACATGTGTTGTAAAGTGTAGGCTTTGATAGATCCCTGTTCTTTAAATAAAACAGGGTGCCCACTCACACCTGATTGTCATCGCATTGATTGAAAACACCTGAGTCTAATTTCACCTTCAAATTAACTGTTAATCCCAGAGGTTCACATACTTTTGCCGCTCACAGATATGTCATATTGAATAATTTTCCTCAATAAATAAATCAGAAAGTATTATATTTTTGTCTCATTTGTTTAACTGGGTTCTCTTTATCTACTTTTAGGACTTGTGTTATAAAAAAAGCAGAAAATGCACTTTATTGAGACATGTCCTTTATCTTTTCAAATGTCATGTTTATTTATTAGAGCTTAAAGCTGTGTCATGTTTTGACAACTAGGAAGCAAAATATTTGACACATTTGTCCTTAAATAGTTACACATAATGACCAAAAAAATCAGTGGAAATATTTTGGAACTGGGGTCTAAAAACATACTGAGTAGATGAAATATTAAAACTCTACTTATCAAGAGAATGTAGTTCTCTGACACTCTGCATCCCTATTGGCACCCTGAACTTGGGCATTAAAATGTCCTAGGTTTTGAGAAAAACTGTTCTAATATTCTTTTATAGTTTAACTCCTGCGGGCTCAGACCACTGGTAGACTCAACACTCAGCCATTAAATCCTCAGACATCTCTCTGTCTACTGACTTTTCAGCAAACTAAATATTCTAGCTATCCTAGCTAGCTACGCCTGTAGCTTTATTCCTCCTCATGTGGTGGGGGACTTCACTCATTCTTGAAATATATTTAAATGCTCATAATCTGAAAACTGAGGGCACATTAACAGCACATGAATCTACACGAAGAACCAGCTTGCTTCTCAGAAATGACTTACACTAGGTGAACAAGGGCATGACATCATGTTGTACGTTTGTTGCCGCTTTGGCCACAGCAAAGACCACAATAAAGAATCACATCTGATCCCAGAACTCACTGAAACAGTACAACAGTAGCTCTGGTTAGGTCAGGTAGTCATATTGTGAAGAATGGAGGGGCTGACTAGTAGTGAGGGACTGTCTTTTTTGAGTCACATGTCAATGTTTTTTTACACAGTTTTTTACACTTTCTGAACTGAATGACAAATTGATGCACAGTACTACCTATAAATCTGTATTCAGCAACAAGTTCAAGTTGCTATGGAGACAGTGGAAACAAACAGACATGGAGAAGATCACTGGTCCATGCCAGGCTTCTGGGAGAATAAGCAAACAGATGCCAGCCCTTTCCCCTGCGATATGTACTGAAACCACTTGTACACACTAATAAGCAGGAAGGGGACATTCATTAAGATGCGAGGCTTGCCATAAACCTTTTTGTCATAATGGTGAACATGACCACTTTAAACTCATTTTACAAAATACTCAAATACAAACACACCGTTTTTAATGCTCTGATCAGATTTAATTGATTTTATCAAAACAAATCCAGGAAAACATACCAGTATTCTGTAATATATTACAGTCTGATACATTTTGTTACGTTATAGCAGATAATCCCCAGTGTACACTGTCGAATGAACTGTTTACAGTGGGTGGAGTCCTTGACAGCCTCAGATAACATTTGTATACATGGATATTTGATAGGCAAAAGCATCAGTAATCACGTACAGTTGCAAGAAACAAGTCTTTGGAATTAGTTTGAATTCTACATTGGTTTCTAATAAAATGTGTTCTGATCATTTATCCAAGTCAAATACAATCTAATTAATAACAAACACACACATTTGTTCATTACTTTTTTAAGCACATTAAGTAAATATCCACAGTCCAGGTTAGAAAAAGTAGCCACTGAATTTAATAATCTGTAGATGTTCATTCAGCAATAATCACCTCAACCAAATGACTGAAGAAACTTTACTCGTGTCTGCGTTATTCCGAGAAAAACTCCACAGGACTCCGTATAAGGACGAACAAAAACAAATGGTTGGTTATTCCATACTGTACACGTGAAACTTTGAACCAAATACACGATATACGAAACACAAACCGTAATACTACACACTGTAAGAAAACTTTTACTATCTGAATGTTACGCTTAGCTCTTAAAGTGACAGTGCACCTATTTCCTTAACGTAAACAAATGGTGCTTGAAGACATTTTTATCTACATAAACAGTACAGGTATGAATTCTAGCATCTTAGTACTATGTTAAACAGCAGTAGATACATATATACAGTTCTTATGGAAAGGTTTTAGACTATTTATATTTACTGGCTCTTTTTTTTAAAGGAGACATTTTATACATAACTGTCATTAAAGATCATTCGAAATTTCAGCTACAATAAATAGTTTGTTAAACATAAAACCTTTTGTTGTTATTTCTTTAAGAGTCAGTGTAAACGTGATACCACAATATTTTCTGAGACGGTTATCATACTGTGAAAATCGCATATTGTTTCAACCCTAATCCGGAGTGACAGATCCAGGGAGCAGGTCCCAGGTTGCCAGGTCTTAAAAAAAACTCTACAGCCCACTGTCTGCCAGAAAGCTGCCCTACAAAAGCTTTAAACTAACCCAAAATCTAATCGAATCTAGTCTAATCACATTTGTTTGAAGAAGCTGTAATTACTTTCATAACACTCTTAAATCTTATTTTTATCTTACTTAATTTATTTTCTACATAATTGTAAGCATTTTTAGTCATTTAAACATACTTTCCTTCTGCTCTGCTCTAATCAATTTTTTTCAGATCCTCCACAGAATCTTCTAATATTAGAAAGTCTACTCCAGCTCTGTTTATTCTACTGTGTAAGTATAAGATCATTTTGGTGATCATGGTACGGTTTTAAAGCAGGCCAAAAACTTGGCAACCCTGACGCCGCATCACTGTGGCTGTAGTTACTGACCCCTCCTTCATTACCACAGTCACTGAAGCAGATAGTTTGTGATGTCTGGACGGGCAAATCCAATCTGATCTCTTGCAAATAAGTGTGAACAGTCAGCTCAGCAGATCATATTTGCCTTAGCTTATGTGTGCTTTGAAAACACTCTGTTAAAATTTCAGTGTAATGTGACATATGGGCACTTGCCACTCCATCAACAATGAACAACATTCCCAACTTACACTTAAAGCACAATACAGAACATAAGGGATGGTATTCAGCGAGTCATGGTTGGAACAAACATAGCATGCAGTCTGATAGGAAACAAATGGCAAATAAATCACACCACTGGTTCTAAAACTTATCTGACCTGCAGTATCTGCTGTTTGGAAAACAAACACGCGTAACATTTTGCCCAATCAGTATCAAGTGACATTACACAGAACTGTATAAAAAAAACACATGTAAATAGTAAAATTAAGCCACTATAAACAAAATACTATGACAAGGGTTAGAAAACAACAATAAAATGTATATATATATATATATATATATATATATATATATATATATATATATATATATATACACATTATTTAATATGATTTACATATTATATAGAATTATTTATGCATTCTAAAAAATTTATTTACATTTTTAACATTATTTAATGTTTACATTATTAACATTTTATTTTTATTTCTATAACATTTTATTATTAGGTTTACTATATCATTCTCCATATTGTAGACATATTAACAAAGTGATGAAACACCCAGCCTTAAAACATATATTTGTCATGTGAGTTTGTGAAGTTCAAAGGTCAAATCTATTTAAAGAATTGCAGACAGGTTGAAATACAGCAGAGCAAAGGTCAAGAGCATTTCACTGAGGAACCACATCATCCACATCATCATCATCATCATCATCATCATCCCTATTCAAAAAATGTCATTTTCTCTCCAAAACCTTTTTAAACAGTAGTGATAAAGTGTTTCAAATGAAACAAGGCAGTTCAATCATCAAATACAAGAAATACATCAGAACTGTGATACAGTTACTAGACACTGATTCAACCCTGCATCTTCCCCTTAACATCTGTAGTGAGCATGAATAAAATTACAGAGTCTTGGAATTAAAAACAACCACTCTGAGCTGTATTATCCAAAACATCTGCACAGTCTGAGAAACATCCTTTTTAAGCTGCACTACAGCTGGCTTCCACCAAAGCTGCAAGCTGAGCTTGCCAGCATTTCAACTTAGATCCCTTCCTCTGAGTATAAACATGACCTTGTCCTGCTGTGCCTTGCAAAGAGTAGAGAGTGCACCTTTGTTAACCTGTCTCGTGGATCAGCCTCCAGCTCTCTCTGGACTGCTCATGTCTGCTGGCTGCTGCCTTTGCCTCGTCTAGCTGTGTTGAGAAGGGTGAACTGCCAGCATTAGACGCAGTGTCCTGTGTCAGTGACAGCTCTGAGGTAGTGGACAGAGGGGTTAACTCAAAGCTCAGATGTCCATAAAGCTACAGAAGGGGCCTCCCTCAGATATTATTCATTGCACACAGTGTTTAACTTCTGCTATAATTCTTAATTTTGCAACATGCATTAAAGGTAAATAAAAAATAAGGCAGGTCGTCATAAAAAAATTACTCTTTTTTGCTTGCTTTTAACACATTTTTATTAAGTGTGCCAAGTAAGCATGTCCCTGTGGAATTGACTGCATAATTGGGGAATTATTTATTAGGTATTAACTTCCAGTTGTCTAGTGTGAGCCTACAGAGATTGTTTTTCTTTTAGCATGTTGAAACATAAAGGCATGGCAGCATTAATTATTAATGAGTTTGGGCTAATCAGAACTTCAAAAACAAATCCATTTACTGCTTTAAGTCAAGATTGCTCATAAAAATATGTCTGAAGTAGTGCTGGGCAACAAAACGATATTGATTTTTTAAAACAATAATTTTTCCCTCTATGACAATGAGCCGGGACAATAGAATTCGATAAGCATTAACATTCATTTCCATTTCACGTCTAAGTAGCTTGACGGTGAGTTCAGACGTGACACTGCTGCTCCTCCTCACCAGCACCGCCAAAATGCACTGATGTGTTTAAGACAAGCGTGTGATTGGGGCAGAGTGTAGTGAGGCCGGGTGAGAGAGCACGAGGTCGATGTGTGTGCATATGTTAGTGAGAGAAGGAGAAGCAGGGGGGGCTCACTGTGTGTGTGTCAGCTGATGTGCTAGCATTAGCCTGTTAGCTTGGCTCTCTAGCCTGTTATTATTTTGGAGTGGCTGTGGCCGACAGCAATCATTGTACGTTTCAACAATAAAGTGACAACAGTAAACGTCTTTCTCGTCCATCCTTTCAACACGTCCAGCCGGACGCTACCATATTATGTTCTGGCAATAAACATTTTAATATTTTAAATCATAACATTTCATGTATTTAGTCTGATGTTTTTAGAAAGATGTTGTTTAAAACTACGACAGTGTAAGAAAATTTCATATTGTGATAATTATCGAAATTGATCAATACAGAAAAATGTATCTTGATAAATTTTTGGCCATATCTAGTCTGAAACAGATTTTATAAGACTGGTTTGTGTACTAAACAAGTCTGGTGCTTAGGAAGTGTCTGAGGTGGCATCAGGCAAATCTAGATGTTCTTGATTTGCCTGGTGTATTTTCACTTCATTCATATCATAGGTCACCAACAAACCCACCAACGGTCTCTTTACGTTTCCTTAATCTTCTTATTCACAAACCCAAATATTGCAAAATATGAGGATTAAAGGTGCCATTGAGGATTACTCTTAAAACAGACCCAGCAGTGTCTTCTAGCAGCTTGGCAAACATTAATGTAACATGATTCACATTGCACATTCCCTACTTCCTAAAGTTTCCTAACTAAAACTGTGCAGGATATTAAAGGAAAGTCTGCCTCACTTTTCTGATCCAAATATACACTGCAGTGAAGATCCCACATTAGCACAGTGCGGAATAGCGCTGCTCCATGTAATTTGTTCACACAGAGACAGCAGTTGTTTAAGGCCAAGATCTGCTGTAAGGTGGCTGAATAATCAAAGCCTGACGATCATTTATTAGGGATCCACCAATCTTGAATTAGTATGACCAAATCCAATTTCTTTACTGCCAAAATGGCAGATGATCAATTTCTTTAGCTGATTTGTATTAAATTCTAGAAAAAAATATGATTTGCTTTTTAAGGGAACAATTCAGATACAAAACCAGAATGTTCAATGATTTAATATTGTGCTACAGTTCTGCAGTTATTTACCTTGCCCATGGCACAGAACTGCAGCACAAATCTACCAAAATAAAAAAGAATAAACTGCTGCTTAATATTTAAGATGAACAGGATCAGGTGTGTTAGATTAGGACTGAAATTAATCTCTGCAAGACAGTAAATCTCCTGAAACATTTCTAATGAAATATCCCAGTGCTCTCTGTAGTGGAGTTATATAACTGTAATTTGGCCAGAGCCCATAGGATGAGATACTGATTGCAGCTTCTTGGGACTTGGCACAACAAAGGAAAGTATGTGCTCTAATAAATCTGTTACTATACAGACCTTCTAGGTATGGCAGATGGTAAAAGTGCAAGCATAAGTTGCTGTGTGACAGAATAAAAAAATAAAACAATGTCAACACTACTGCTTAGTGGAGACTGTACATACAGTGCTGTGAAAAAGTATTTGCTCGCTTACATATTTCTTTTGCATATTTATGCCAACTGGAATGCTTCAGATTATAAAACAATGTTTAATATCAGATAAAAATAACCCGAGTAAATACAAAAAAGCATCATTTTTAAATGATGATTTAATCAAGGAAGCCCTAAAATATCTCAAAAAGCAACACATTATGCTGTGCTGCTTTAGCACCTGGGCGACTTGTGTAATTGATGGAACTTTGAATTCTGATCTACCAGAAAACCCTGAAGGAGAATGTCTGGCCATCAGTTTGCAACATTAAGTTCTAAGCATACTTGGGTTCTGCAGTAAAACAATGATCCAAAGCACACCAGCAAGTCCACCTCTGAATGGCTAAAAACAAAAGGTTTTACAATGGCCTAGTCAAAGTCTGGACTCTGAAATCTGTTTGAGCTGCTATGGCACGCTGTTCAAACTCAAAAACCCTCCAATGTGGCTGAATTAAAACAATGCTGCAAAGAAGAGTGAGCCAAATTTCCTCCACAGAGATGTGAAAAGATTCAGTGCTAGTTACTGCAAATGATTGCAGAAATTGCCTCCAAGGGTGGCATAACCAGTTATTAGTTTTAGGGGACAATTACTTTTTCACATAGGGACAGGTTGTTTGGGTAGCTTTTTTCCCCCCTTAATAAATGAAATCATCATTGAAAAACTGCATTTTATATTTACTCACATCATCTTTGATATTCAAATTTCTTTGATTATCTGAAACATTTAAGTGTGACAAATGTGCAAAAACAAACAAACTCAGTAAGGGCCTAATACTTTTTCACAGCACTGTATCGAAACACCAATATGGGAATTTTGGGTTGATGCCAATATCTGATATCTTACCTGTAGATATTGGTAAATATGTCACTATGGACCATTACATGTATTAACATAAACACACAAAATATAGAATGATTTAAAGATGCTTGATCTGCAAACCAGAAGGTTCTCACATAACACTTTAAACCTTAACTGGCCCTTATATAAGCAGGCACAGAGTAACACTGGTGTAACAACAAAAATATGAAGAACATAAAAACCAAAACATGAGGTAGAGGTATAATTAATCTTATAAATTGGTCATAATCTGTATTTTCACTTACACTGGCACTTTTCTCCAAAATGATTTTTATAATAAGCCACACGTAAGTAGTTTTGATGAAAATGATTAAAGTTAACTGGCTTGTTAATTTTTGTCATACTCTGAAGTTTTTCCAAAGTAAAAGAGTGGAGGACATTGGGAAGGTTTTCAGTGCTCTGCAGTGAGCACATCAGGACAGACATTTTTAAAAGCACAGGTCAGCCTGTTTGCATTAAAGTAGCGCTAAGCCACAATACACTTGTGTAGTACTACTTACTTGGTCTCTAAATGTCACTGGTGCACTTAGGCTTACAACGCTGAAGAGCATTTAACATTTAACTTAATGTAACATTTACATTAAGCTCACAAACAGTAACATCTAAGTAACATTTATTCCTATTAACACGTAGATAGTTTGTGTATTTTTTAAACGAACATTAAAAACTTTTACAGAATAACAATGTTGCAAATATACTAATAACAATAAAGAATGATACTAATAGGTGAAAATAAAGTGTTGGTGCAGATGTCTGAAAATGTGGTGTGTGTGTGTGTGTGTGTGTGTGTGTGAGCAAGTCAGTTAAAATGTGATGTGTACATATGTAGAAAGGGTTCAGTTGATATAAAAAGACATACAGAGACAAGCAGACACAGCAGATATATCCATGTTTAGCACGACACTATAAATTAAGTAATGTAGCTGTGGCAGAAAAATTGTATATCATGCAAACCAACCTGTGTATGTGCTTCAGAGGACTGCATTTGCCATTTTTTTTCCCATTACCATGTGCTTTTTGTAGATTACAGGTTTATTTCAAGATCTGGGCAAACATGAACATGTCAACCTTTTCTTCTTTGACAAGATCTACCAACCTCTTATCCCTTCCTGCTCCCCTACCATGTTGCACCCCCCTCCACTTTCTACTTTGCTATCCTGTTTTTCTCCACTTTCTACAGAAGACACCCTAGAGCTTCTCACATCTAACAATCCAACCACCTGTCCGCTAGACCCGATCCCACAATCTTCCAGACAATTTCTCTGGACCTCCTGCCTTTCATCACTCACATCATAAACAGCTCCTTGTCATCAGGCCAGGTACCATCCACCTTCAACACTGCCAGAATGGTCCCCATCTGAGTAGCCATCTCTGGACTCTAGCTCAGTCATCAGTAACCTCACACCTATTTTCTCTTTTATCTTTTCTCTCAAAAAAAAGATAAAATGGTCCTGAAATGTTCTGTCTACAATCAACTATCTCTCTTTCTCACTCAAAACAATCTACAGAACCCAAAGCTGTCAGGTTTCAAACCAGCACACTACAGAAACTGCTCTCATTGCTGTCACAGAGAAGCTCCATGCTGCAAGATCTGCTAAGCTTTCATCAGTTCTGATTCTCCTTGACCTCTCTGCAGCCTTTGATACAGTCGAGCACAACATTCTCCTGTCCATCCTCTCCAGTCTGTGAATTACTGGCTCTGCATGGCACTGGTTTGCATCATATCTGCAGGAGCGATCTTACCAGGTAACATGGCAGGGGGCCACATCTGCTCCTACCAGACTATCCACCAGTGTTCCACAAGGCTCAGTGCTGGGTCCTCTTCTTATCTAACTACACCAGCACTCTTGGTGAAGTAATTGCCTCTTATGGGTTCTCTAACCACTGCTATGCTGATGGCACTCAACTCATCCTTTCGTTCCCACCTTCCAACGCCCAGGTTTCTACTTGCATCTCTGCATGTTTTGCTGATGTCTCGGCATGGATGGTGGCCCATCACCTGAAACTCAACCCTAGCAAGACAGACCGGCTGTACATTCCTGGAACTACTGGTCTTCACCATACTCTTGCCATCACCCTTAGGAACTCAATGGTCACTCCATCTCTAGAAGTACAAAGCATTGGTGTAATTATGAATGACGAACTATCATTTTCAACTCATGTTGCAAACATGACTCAGCCATGCAGATCTCTCCTCTAAAACATCCAGAGAATTTAACCTTTTCTCCTCTCTTCATAAATGCCACACAGGTGCTTGTTAAGACCATTATAATTTCTCAACTTGACTACTGCAACACCCTCCTGGCTGGTCTTCCTGTGCGTGCCATTAGGCCCCTGCACTTGATTCAGAATGCAGCAGCACGACTCGTCTTCAATGTTCCGAAATACAGTTATGTAACTCTGCTGCACTCTCTTCACTGGCTGCCCTATCAGATTCAAAACTTTAAATTGGCATACAAAGCCAAGAATGGACCAGCTCCTCCATATTTGATGGTAATGGTCAAAACTCGATCTGCTACGAGAGCCCTTTGAGCTTCAAACACACCTCGGCTTGACACCCCATCCTTCAAGAAGCATGGACAAGCATTCAGACTTTTCTGGAACATACTTCCCCTGCCTATCCAAATGACAGAGTCATTTGCTGTCTTCAAACAACAACTGAAGACCCATTTCTTCCAAGAGTTGTTTTCCTGTACTCACTAAAGGCTGTAACTATACTTATGTCTTAATTGTCATTACTTTAATGTCATTTAGTGTATGCTGAGTATTGTGTATCTAAGCATCTAGGTATGTTGAATGAGTATTGTGTATCTAGGTATCTATATTGACTTTTGTATTTGGCAGCATCCAAGTTTGAGGTATCTTCTGGATTCTATCCTACATTAACTAGCTAGTGATCCTTCCTTGGTAAAGAGCAAAGCACTTTTGTAAGTCGCTCTGGATAAGAGCATCTGCTAAATGCTGCATATATAAACCCCTCAGTGTTTGGTATAAATGATTTGGTTTTATCACTTATTCAGCTTGTCAAATATTTGGTGCATCCCTAGTGGAAACAATTTTTATAAGGAACTGTGAAAACTTAATTTAGCTTATTTTCCTTGGACCAATCCCAGGAGCAGCAGGTACAGAAAAAGTCATTGGAATTTGTTCATTACCTTACATTACATTTGCAGCATTTAGCAGATGCTCTTATCCAGAGCGACTTACAAATATGTATATATATATATATATATATTAGTGATGCCCCGATACCGATACCAGCATCGGGTATCTGTCCGATACCACGTGCGTGTACTTGTACTCGTATTCATAAAAGTGCTCCGATACTACAGGATACCAGCGTGATGGGTGCTTCGTTTCCTTCTAACAGACAGTATTAGTTTACGCCACAAAATAAATAAATAAATAAAATTAAATAAAATTTAAAAATAAAATTAAAAAAAGAAGACGATGACTACGTACCGTAGCCGAGCTGAACAAGCCACTTAACGGCAGCATGACTTTAACCAGCCCGGTAGTAGAGAAGGAGCAGCTATGTCAGCGGTGTGGAGGTATTTCCAGGTGAATGAAGGTGACAAAAGCAGTGTTAATTTCATTAACGATAATTATGACGAAAAATATTCGTTGACGACCATTTTTTTCATGACAAAAACGAGACGAAAACTAAATAAAAACTAATATTTTAAAACGAAAACTATGACTAAAAGTATTAGACTTTACATCGGCGAATAAAAACGAAACGAAAATGTCACAGAATGACAAAAATTATGTTTTTGTCCAGTAATCCGCTTTTTAAAGTAAACCTGCCACACGTCTGACTTTCTCAAAGCACGCTAAGCTCCACAGTCAGTCACATTGCTGAAGCTTAACAACACAACGTGCTGACGTCACAGCCGTAGCTTTGACGGAAAAGAAGAAGCAATTTATGGAGTAATTTCACTTTCGCTGCCACACAAAACAAAACAGAGCAAAGTTTGTGGATGTAAAATAACTGGGAAAAGCACTACTAACCTCAAGAGGTCCTCAGTTCTCACCACCACGAGCTTTACAAAAAGGTAAGCTAACGTAATGTAGCTAGCTAGTTGGCTAACGGTGATGATTATGTATATCTGATATGATATGTATATATATATACACACACACACACACATATATATATATTATATATACATACCTAGAAGGTCTGTATATATATATATATATATATATATATATATATATATATATAGAGAGAGAGAGAGAGAGAGAGAAATTTTTCCCAGCAGTAGCCAATTAACTCATCCCATCTGCTCGGAGCTATCCCCATCACTTTGCAATGTCCCTGAGTCTAGGAGGGTGAAGACAAACACAAGCCTCCTCAAATGTGTATGATGCGACCACTGGCTCTTTTCAATATACCGCGGATAGTCACTGGGGAGCCAACACGCTCTGAGGAAAGCGAGGGATCCCCAACTACGATGGACCAATCAGCAGATGCCTGAGTCAGTGGACATTGTAGTGTGAAAGTGCCAAGAAGAGAGCATCATCACCGGCCATCTACCAGACATAATAATTTTGTTTAAATGTATTTTATTTAAATATCCAGCCCAGGCCTGGATGCGGGCATCTCTACTGATTTGAATTGATAGTGATTTGAATGCTGATAGTGATTTGAATGCTTCAGAGTTACAGTGAGGAGTTATGTAATATAAAGGAACTTAAAACATGCTTTGCGGGAGTATCAAAGATTTGATATATCAAAGATAGAAGCATTAACCACATATCAGAGTTGATGAATATTTAATGCACCAATTACACCTTTTACACTATCAGTAATGATACTACATTATGAATGTATGCTCATGTACACTGGAGGATGAAAGATACCTTCAGTGTTTTGCAGAGTTTAATAAAGGTTGACTGATTGCTTGCTTGATTGATTGATTAAACGATCACTGCAGCAGAAAAGCTCTTGTTATATTGGTCAGTGTAAAAATTTATGTTCCGGCTGCCATGAGTTACATCTCTATCACAGGAATACGGCCCTGGAACAAAATTACCTTGGCTATAAATATTTATGAAGTACAATTTGAGATGATTCATCACTCTGAACTAGAGATGTTGGCAGTATGCTCCGACACTTTGATGGCCAATTATCTCCAGGATTGATTGAGAGGGAGCAACAGGGCTAAAGGCAGGAAAGAAAAATGCAGGTGGTTCAGGTTCAGTGAGTGTAAATTATAGAGAATGAAATGTGAACAAACCTCTTTAAACTGTGTTATTGGCTACATGGCTAAACTCGCTACAAATGTATTTCACATAAAGAAAGTTAGTCATGTCTGTTACAGAAAACATCAAAATGCTATATTCTACAGATATTCCAAAGATGTTCGAGCAATATTGCAGTATATAAGAATAATTTATTTGTTTATTATTATTAATTCTGTTGCTTTGCTTTTGTGCCTGCTTCAAAATAGTATATTACAAATCCATCCACCCATCTTTTTAATCCTGATCAGGCTCACAATGAGTCCCACTACCTCTTCAAAGATCTTCAAGAAGTGCTTCAGTTCCAGTTTTGGAATAAGTTGTGTACCCATCCCTCTTCAGGTCATGTCACAACATGCCACCAAGTCAACAATTTTACAGCTGATTCACCAGTGTGTTTTTGGTCATTACATTCTTACATGACCCAATGTCTCTTTAGTTTGAAATCACTGCTGCTCTTACATGATCCTATATAAATATCTGAATTAAGAACCTTTGTTCAATGATTGCAAGGTGTCCAGGCCCGACACTCTATCAAGCAGCCCCTGATTATCTGTCCAGTTACAGTGAGGTTTTGTTTTTGGTCTTCAATATTTTTTTTCCTCCAGAGATAGTGTGAACTT
Organism: Crenuchus spilurus; assembly: GCA_036984385.1. Lineage (NCBI taxonomy): Eukaryota > Metazoa > Chordata > Actinopteri > Characiformes > Crenuchidae > Crenuchus > Crenuchus spilurus. The sequence continues at coordinate 16,283 of BRDA01020888.1, forward strand.
GTGCTAAAATATTCAGTTTTTGGCTCATCTGTATGTAGAACATTTACCCAGAGGCATTATGAAACATCCAGGCAGTCTTGGCAAAACTGTTTATTTATTTATTTTTATTTATTTATTTCCTTCACGGTGTTGTTCCATAAACAATATTCTAGAAGTGGACAGTCCTGTGTACTCCTGAATAGAGGCTTCTGGATTCTCTCTCATGTCTTTCAGGATTGCCCATTATGCTCTTGGAAAGACCTTAGCAAGACAACCAAGAGCAGAAACAGCGCTGATTTTTTTATAACTGTGGATTAATGTACACCCAGGCCTTTAGTAATGTTTGTCTAGATTTTCCAGCTTCACACGCCTCTGTAACACATCTTTTGAGGTTCTCTGAAAGTTGTTTGCTTCAAGCCATGGTTCACACTAACCAAGTAGAACCGATTTGTCAAACAAATTACTTCAATCTTTGCTTTAGTTCAGAACTGAAGCTGCTTAAAAATGCTGCAATTATTCTGTTGTAGAAACTGCAAGATTGAGTACAATTTTACAATTAACATACACAACCTTTATCATAAAATACATAATGCAATCTTGTGCTTCTAGCTTTGTTCAGTGTCCCAAATGTTACGTGAAGTCAACCTCTATAGAAGAACACCACTGCTAAGGAACAGGCATAATACTACAAGACAGATTTGCCAAAAAATGTGAAAACACGCATGACAAATAAGAATGAAAAGAGGTTTCAGTCTGTAATTTGCAACAAAGGTCGGCACAACAAATATTCAATTTTCTTCTAAACACATTCACTTCTGTGTGCTACACTATAATAGTGAAGACAAACCATGCCTCCATGTATTAGGGTGCTTTCACATCTGAAAGTCCGGACCATAGTATATATGGTATATATATAAATATATAATATGTATATATTTGGTTTAGTTAGGTTTCTTTTCATTGCATTTTTGAGAGCGCACCAAAGACTTATGACATGCCCACGTGCTGTTATCATCACTTATGTGGTGTGCATCTTTCTACACTCGACACTGATTGGTTTGAAGAAGGACGCATGTCTGATGCTTTTATAAACTGCTGCCGTGGTCACTGTTGCCAACTTGCTGATTTTGTCGCTATATTTATTGAGTTTTCAGACCCCTCCAGCAATTTTTTTTTTCAAAAAAGCAACTAGTGACAATTCTAGCGACTTTTCCTGGTGTTATTGGAGACTTCTGGAGACTTCACATGAAAGCACCAATTGTTCTGCAGTTACTGCCCCCAGCGAGCAGCATGTGCTTCGTGAGCCCCTCCCTTGTCCCAAAACACTGACAGTATTACCATAGCCTCGCTCAACCTTCCCACTGCGCTTGTTGGAGTTTTATTTATTGGATACGACTGGTCCTTTGAGGCGACCAATCAGAACACGGAGGCGTGGTCTTGAGAATTTTGAATGTGGTACTAAAGCGTCATTGCTAATACGAAGGCAAGCAGGACGACTAGCCCTTGTCTGGAAGAGCAACATGTAAAATAAAAAGTTAAGTGAAGCTGTGACAGCAAGCTCACATATTTGTTCTCCCATATTTTAAACTGCACCACATCCTGGACTTCCAAAATTGCTCAGTTTATTGAGCAAGCTAGCAAGATGTATAGCTGTCTGCTTATTATTACCTTGAAATGAACCACAACATGCTAGCTAGCTAACCTAATTAGTCTAGCAATATATGCCTCTACTCTCATAACACCTTAATGTTAGGTAGCAAACTTCAGTTTCACTTCATTCACATCGTGCTCTCTGAGCATCTTTTAATTTTCTGCCATTTATATAAACCTTACTTTTATTTTATTCTAATGGTAGTACTCTGCTCCTAAAGCAGCTTGTGGTACTTTTAACTTTTAGATTAGATTAGAGCTCATGACAACTCAAAAACATACTCAAAAGGCAAAGCCTTATAATATTTCCACCCAAACAAAACTGCCATAACTGAGTAAAAAATTTACTGTAAAAAAAGGCTGAAGCCACCATGGCATTAACTATGGCTGAACACTGTTCCATGCTGGTATGTGATCACATTAAATTTTATATTCTAACATTAAATAATATGGGACAAAATTTATTTATATAATGTGGGTCTATGCAAAGCATTAAAGTCATGAAGTTATTTCATAAAGTTCATTTGTAGTCCTAGGGTGTTTTTTTCCCAAACTTTTTGTCTTTCCAAAAATGTTATTCCTCATTCCTACAGCCTTGATTACAACTGCATGCAAATTACAAATTAGGTGATGACATCATACAGTTACTTCTAGTGACTTTTAGGACAGCCAATAGCTACTTTCCTTACTGAGGAGTTGGCAACAGTGGCCACAGTTTCTTTAGGTTGCTCTGTCATATCCTTTCTCTCTCATCCTCTCAGAAAATAAGCTGCATGTCTCAGAAGTTTGTGCGTTTTTTAAGATGACTTTTAACATGTTCATCGAACAAAATTATGTTAAACATTTAGTCTCTCCTCGCTACATGTACTACCACGGATAATTTTTGCTGCTTTTCGGCTTATTTTTCTTCTTCTGTTGTTACTGAACGCCTGCATAAACTTCCTGTATTTGGTCTGAAAATCAAAACCTTCTAGAAAAGTGTTTTCATTCTGCACACAAACCGGACCATGGTTCAGTAGATCTGGACCGAGAGCACCTCAAGTCAGAAAGTATGGACCCAATAATGTATTTGTGAAAGCACCCTAAAATATGCCAAAATGTCAGACATTATAATATTGCATAATTTATTATCACAGTGCTCAGCTGTGTGGAGTGGTTCCTCCAGGCAGTGCCGTAGGCAAACTGCCTTCTGGCCAATTATCAAGGGTATACGTTGCCATGGTAGTGACAAAATAAAGTTTGTGGAACATCCGTTATAACATTACAGAGTAATTGAGAAATATAAGTAGTTCATTCCCTAGAAGGCAAGAAATGCTTATACATCATTTAAATTTGATTGAGAAATTTGCTCATAAATTATCCTTTGAATATCAATGATCAATAAAAAATCTAGTCTATTTTAATTCATCACCAATTACAGACAGATGTAAAAGCCATGCCTTTACACAGCAGAAAGCTGTCTTTGCAGTAATTGGCGTCATATATCAACACAGCTAAGGTTCCCTGGGTGGCAGCTATTTGTAGGTTTAGTAGGTTACACTGAAAGATACAACAACCATCACAATACAACGTACAACAATAAAATATCTCAGGAAATGCTACACAATCAGTTACAATATGCACATCTTTCATATATATTGGACTAAAGTTTGACTGACAACATTTTAAAGTTCCAAACTCAATGAAACCATCCAAAAACCATGCCATTATATTCTGGGCACAGACCATGAGAACATGAGATGCCCCATTGACTTACCTATGCTTCCACACATCACCAATCAAGAGCTTTCATCTGAAATATATGTCTGAAGTACAGGTTGTCCTGAAACACATTTTTAAAATAAAGCACGTTGTTTGGGTCACACTTCTTTAGAAATTACAAGAAATTATACTTCAGATATATCCGAAGTACATCTTCTTGTCATTTAAACAGAAGTAGAGCTGGACGATATGGCCAAAAATTTTATCACAATAATTTTTTCTATATAGATCAATCTTGATAATTATCACAATATTTTTTAACACTGTCATAGTTTTAAACAACATCTTTCTAAAAACATCAGACTAAATACATGAAATGTTACTATTTAAAATATGAAATTGTTTATTGCGAGAACATAATATTGTAGCGTCCGGCTGGACGCATTAAAAGGATGGACGAGAAAGACGTTTAAAGTTGTCGCTTTATTGTTGAACCTTACAATGATTGCTGTCGGTTGCAGCCACTCCAAAATAACAACAGGCTAAAGAGCCAAGCTAGCAGGCTAATGCTAGCGCTCGGGCTGACACACACACACACACACACACACACACACACACACACACACACACACACAGTGAGCGCCCCTCCTTCTCCTTCTCACACAAACAGACGAGCACACAGCGGCCCCACTACGCTCTCGCCCAATCACACGCTTGTCTTAAACACAACAGTGCAGTTTGGTGGCGCTGGTGAGGAGGAGCTAACAAGCAGCAGCATTAGACTTCTGAATTCACTGTCAAGCTGCTTGGTTGTGAAATGGAAACAAACGTTAATGCTTATCGAATTCTATTGTCTATTCTATTGAAAAAAATCGATATTTATTGCCCAGCACTATACAGAGACCTTAACCAGTGAAAAATACTTTTTAAAACATTGTGTTTCTGATAAATGGAAAAAACAAGAAATTACAAACACAACCTTTACTAAACTACACGTTATGATGAAGCCAGAATAAAGCCACTTAGCTTTGTGTTTGTGCTCTGGCGGCTGCAGTGTTAGGGACTGTTTCACACTAGTGCACATCTGTTGCATTCTGGTATATATTAATTACACTTTGCTTACTGTACTATTACGCTCTACATTTCAGTTGTACACATTACTAACTGCCAAACATACAGACATATACAGGGGTTAGACAATGAAACTGAAACACCTGGTTTTAGACCACAATAATTTATTAGTACGGTGTAGGGCCTCCTTTTGCAGCCAATACAGCATCAATTCATCTTGGGAATGACATATACAAGTCCTGCACAGTGGTCAGAGGGATTTTAAGCCATTCTTCTTGCAGGATAGTGGTCAGGTCACTACGTGATGCTGGTGGAGGAAACCGTTTCCTGACTCGCTCCTCCAAAACACCCCAAAGTGGCTCAATAACATTTAGACACAAAGACTTGCTGTGTTGGTCACAGATGCGCCAGCAAGACGTGCACCAACAATTTGTCCTCTTTTGAACTCTGGTATGTCACCATAATGTTGTGTGCATTGTAATATACTATATAACTGTGCTCTTACCTGCTAACTGAACCTTCACACTCTGCTCTTACTGGTGCAATGTGACATTAATGAAGATTGTCCACCAGACTGGTCCAATTTAGCCATGAAACCTCCCACACTAACATGACAGCTGTTTCAGTTTCATTGTCCAACCCCTGTATGTATATACGAATGCATGTCAGTGTTTTGGTCTGTGTCTTATGCCACATTATTTTGTTTACATTCTGTGTTCACCTTTGTGCCATGTGCTTGTGTTTATCATTCTGTCCCCACTTGTGCCCCATACTAATCATGCCTGTCGTTATCGTGCTCAACTGTGATTCATGTATTGCCATGTTTGCACATGTCCTTGCCCTGATTACCCTGTGTATATCTATCCCACCTTTCCCTTTGTGTGGTGTCTGGTATTGTCATCCTTAGCATCATCCCTATTGTCATGCTTCCATCTTTATCATGTTCTTAAGTTTAGTTTAAGTCAGTGGAGGTTTTTTTGGCATTGTTTCAATAAACTACTTCACCTGATCATAGACACAACATGAATGAGAGCTCTAAAAGATTGCATTTTTACTTGCACTGCTGTGCAGCCATGATTTATTGTACTGGTTGACATACTGATCAGACCACATGTTATTGGTAATCAGACGTGCAGAAGTCCAGGTTTATATTTGATAAATATAAACACATTTTGAAATTAATTCCTGCAACATACTAAAAAAAGCTGGGACAGAGGCATGTTCACCACTTTTCTGTTAATTATACGTTTTAATAATTTGGGAATTGAAGATACCGATTGTTGCACTTATGGCAGCATTCCACCAGGGCTTAAGTGAAGAGCTCAAGGATGAAATGAACTCTTTCATCACTCAAGAACGTTATAGAGATTTCACTCCAGTTTGATAACTGCTACACATATATGAACAAAATGTGTAATTCCCAAAAATATGTCGCAACAGGTGATCCAATCTGGGAAGTCAAACCCAAATTGTATTTTTTTAAGTGTCTCCTCATTAATAAAGATGATCCTGTTTTGCATAGATGCAATTTCTGGCATTGTAAAGGTGAGAGGTTTGCCTGAAAGTTCTCATTCATGCCAAGTTACTGGAACTTCATTTATGTGTCCACTGATGTGTGGCATATGCAGTTTCATACAGTACAGAATTACATTAGTCTGAGAAACAGAATCGTGTGTACTTAAACTCACTGGAAAAGAAGAACTGACATATGGAAGACAGGCAGACTTGGCTGCACAGTTAGAAATTCAAAATGCAAAAGAAAATTAAAGGCTCTTTAGATGCCGATTCCCAGGATGATCATATACATGTACATATTATTGCATCTCTGACTTTGTCCTTGGACACATCTCTTTCCAAATTATATTTAGTCGCCTCATTTACTAAGGCAGGTGGTGCTCATTTCTCTACTCTCCAGATTCCACTCAAAACAGTGGATCAATCGTTGATGGTCTTTATGCTTGTTTTGCTTTAGTGACTGGTGTTATGAGCTCTGTGATTGCACACAAAGGTATTCTGACAGATCTGCTGATAATGAGCCCAGCATTAACTGGAGGCCCTATTAGGTCTTCTGAAAGGACTGGCATAAATAAATAATTAAGCCCACATGTACACACAGTACTTGAGCACTGGGCAGGTCCCATATTGGAGAATGACATTTAAATACAAAAGAGACAGTTTAGAGACAGGAACGAGCTTAGCATAAAAAAACTCCACAGCAACAACAATTCATTTAAAGAAGTTGAAATAAAACATTTTAAATCTTGTTATTTTAACTGTATTTCTACAAATCCATAATAATGTTTACTTCATCAATAATGTTCAATAATAATCCTCTGTCTACAGTTGTCTTACCTTATATGACTCAGTCCAAAGCAGCTCCATAGACAGCTGCTTAGCATGTTGAGCCCTGGGGTCTATGGTACTAGCCTGCTGATAATATTTGCTTCCTGCTAACCAAAGTCAAGCTCCTATACTCATTGAACAGGTGAACTCTGGGAAGAAATTGTACCAGTCTTGCTCATCAGGCAAGCAGATGAAAAGGAGACAGGCATTCGCTGTTTTCCCGGCCCACACCAATCACACATTGACATCTGGATCATCCCCTCCCTGATCTTTGATCCTCTCAATACTCTGACAGCACGGGGTAAATCACAACACGCGTCAGACTGCAAATTACAAGTCAGCTTCTGGCTTAGATCAAACTACACTTTTGCTTTTCTGTCATTCAGTATTTTCTCTCTACCTCTTACTTTATCATCTATGCCGGGATAAAATCTGTTCATGTTGAGGTTTTTAGGTGTAGATTGGTTTCTTGGGTAAGTGGTTCTTTATTAATGGTACCAGCAATCAAGCTTAAACACTACTTTAGGTTTCAGTTTCTGAGTCTGTGCAATTCAGTCCGCCCAAGCATGGCAACTGTACACTTGAGTGTCTGAAGTTCACTGCACAGTATATGAGAAAATGCTTTTTAATTTAAAAAGATATGGGCACGGTAATCCCAAACTAATCCACCACAGACTGTTGTGTGGTGGCACCACAGACACAACATGAGTGAGTGCTCTAAAACATCACGTTTTCACTTTTCCCTGCTCCACATTCAAAATGATTTACAGAAGCAGTAATACAGATACTGATCAGATGGCTATTTAAAAATAATATAAAAATACATTTCATTAAAAATAGTTAAAATATGTTGTTTTCAATGACAAACTCAATTCTATTTGTTAACTATAAACAAATACAGAAACTGATGCCTGCCACTCACGGAAGCTGGAACAGAGGCATGTCTATCACTGGGTCATGTCACCTTTTCTGTTAGTAATACTTTGTCATCATTTGGGAATTGGAGATACTTATTGTTGCAGTTCTACAAGTGGAAGTTTTGCTCATTCTTGATGTATATGAGACTTGAGCTGCTCAACAGTTACCACTGTTTGATCCTCCTGTTCAGGATGCACCATATATTTTCAATAGGAGCCTGATCTGGACAGCAGGCAGGCCAGTCAAGCACACACACACACACACACCGTATACACACTGTTGTAACTCATTCAGAATGAGGCCTGGGGGGCAGCCATGGCCTAGTGGTAAGGAAGGTTGCTGGTTCGATTTCCAGGCAGGACATGACTGAAGTGCCCTTGAGCAAGGTACCTAACCCCCTAACTGCTCCCCAGGCGCCGGTGGATAAGGGCTGCCCACCGCTTCGGGCACAAATTCTCCCTAGTGTGTTCACTAGTGTGTGTGTGTTTCACTGCACGAATGGGTTAAATGCGGAGGTCAAATTCCGTTGTGTGAAAAATCACATTGGCAAAATTGGTGAATCTTAATTTGGCATTGTCCTGCTGAAATAGACACAGTGATCCATTGTCTTACAAGCCTCCACATCAAAGGTACCTCCACATAAATGCAGATCACCTATAGAATGGGCACTGATGCACTCCCATGCCAGCATAGATGCTGGTTTTTGGCTTTTTCATCCTTGGCACACATGATCTGAACTGTGTTAAGTGACACTGATTTTCCAAATGACTCCCAAGCCCATGTGACTATGTCCATCACCATAACATGATGGTCTCTTACTGAACTATTGACTGTATCTAAACCATCATCAGTCATGTGGTCAAACACATTCAGCAGCGGTTTCCTCCAGTGGCCTTCATGCAGACTTCTCCTGACTACCTCAAACTTTTCATGATATGAACTGTTCTTTGCAATCTTGTGCTAATAAACATCATCTTTGACCTGACTGACAATTCCTTCACAAGTTTGGCACAAAATGGTGAACCACAACCCATCCTAGCTTACAAAGACTGAACCATTGGTAGATGTTTGTTTTATACTTATCTTGATGACCTCACCAGGTGCCAGTTAAACAAATAATTATAGAGCCTTACAGAGCCGTGGTTCTGCAGGCATCAATTTCTAAATGTGTTCATATTTAACAAACAGAATGAAGTTTGTCATTAAAAATACTGAAAGATTTTGTTATTTTGTCTGTTAAATAAAAGTCCAAAAGATTTAACAAATCTATTCTATTTATTCTATTTTTAGAAACTGTCCAGACTTTTCTAGAAATGTGGTTTGTACATATGTACGATATGTAGATTATTCTTCACATTCATTCATTCATTCATTCATTATCACACCCGCTTAATCCTTATCAGGGTCGCGGTTTATTCTTCACATTTAGAAATGAAAGTATGATGTGATTAGTGAATGCCTTGCACACTGAACATCTCCTGAAAACGTCTCTGAACTGAAGCTGCACTGATAAAAACACTGTACTGCTCCCACAACGGGAGGAGATGAAGTGGGAATTGTAATCTGTATTTTTAAGTACAGCTGTGACAACATGAATACATATTACTTCATCAAGTGAAATTATCTGGGCGTGCACCGTACTAAAAAGCAACCTTAACAGTTTCTCATTGTTCAATTCCTCCCAAAAAATAAACATTACTTAAATTTTCAGGATCAGTTATGTTTCTCTACCTTACCACAACAGTGAAAGAGAAAAGTGTAAGAGGGTGTTAACCAGACGTTATTAATAAGCTAAAAAATGTTTTAGATACATTATCTTCATGGTAGAAAACTTGGTGGCAGCTTTTACATTGAATTCACTCAACCAGCAAGTTCAACCAGTTTAGAGAGTCCGTTGGAATTCTTCAGATTCACACGCAAACATCAAGCAAATGACTATTATTTACTGTTATTGCAGTAAAGCAGCTGTATCTGCAAACACAGTGTCAGATTTATGGCCAACTTGAATGAAATCAGATGAAAATTTTTTAGTCATCACAACAATTGATTTCCTTCAAGACATCAAACAGCAGGTTCGACAACACTGATCAGTGAATGAAGAAGAAATTTCATGGCTGAAACAAAATGAAATCACGCTTAGGGAGGTATATCACATGTACACATAATACTAGCAGCTATAGCTAAATATTTGTTTACAATATTATAATAGTAAGTATGAATGCAGTCAGAATCAGTCAAGAATGGAATCAGTAGTTCAATGACAACTTGCCAATTTTATTTTATTTTTTGCCAGTTCATGAACTCCCTGACTAAGTAGCCAGTAGCTTCTTACATGTAATTTAATAAACTTTATATTATTTAAAATTCTAGCTTTCCCAAATAATACTGTTACTTATGACTTAGGCTAGCACAAAGTACTGGAATTGCTATAACGTGTCTCAAAAGTTCATTCAGCCCGCAGTATGAAAAGCCTGATAATGATCAATTTTGCTGTAAAAAAGCAGAAGTGTCCACAGAAATTAGTTGTTGGGTTCTGGGACCAGAACATATGAACATCTGTGATATGTTTTAACACGTGCAATATGACAGAGGGAGACAAACCCACCTGTAGGACACATGGTAGAAGGGATGGCCAGGGTTAGGTGTGTGTTTGGAGTATCCAGCCTGGGTCCACATGGTTATTTTGTAATCCACTGTGCTCACTTCACAATTCAAAATGGAAGGTGGAGAGCTATACTTATGACAAGTACAGTCTAAATGCATTCATTCTGAGTGAAAATGAGAGACAAAACAAGGACAAAGTCTGTAGGAGGAAGAAATATGCAGAGAAAGAGTCCACAGGCAGAAAATCCTGAGGAGCTGGTTGTGCTGCTGGTCCCTGCTTTCTGAAGCCTGGTAAGTAGATCCTCAGTAAAGAGCTGCTAGAGGTTTCAGCTCAGAGGTGGATACAGCAGATGCTTCAAAAGCCAAACATCCACCCTCCAGACACTGCAAGGAACCTCCAATCTCAGCCTTTGTTCGCTTCCTCAGTGACTCACATCGTCATCAGCCTGTACACTCACACACACACACACACACACACACACACAAACCTGCTGTGTGCTGCTCTGACGTATCACTGCACATTGCATGCACACACACACACACACACACACACACACACACACACACACACACGCACACGCACACACACACGCAGGGGATGCAAGGGATAGAAGAGTGAATCTGCTATTTTACATTCACTCACTCTCTGTCTCATGGTAAGATATGCAAGAATGAAGACAGGGTAAGAAAGAGAAAGAGAGAAACAGAGAGTGAGAGAGAGAGAGATGGAAAAAGAAAAGATAGCAAGAGGTAACTTTCACTTTGTGTTAATTGTGGGATGAGTCAGAAGAAACCTGAACAGTAAATAATAATTTTACATATGCAAATTAGCTTCTGTAATGTAATCATCACCATCAGATGTTTAACTTCTATTCTCCACCAGAGGTCAGTGGAGTGCATACCAATTACATTTTGGTTGAAAGGGGAAAATGTTACTTTTGTTTACTTTTCTGAGGAAATGGCCACTGATGGTAAATTGTCTGCTGGATTCTGCAGTCCACACCAGACCAGCTGCTCACCTGGACTCCTGCTACCAACAATCATACTGATGCTTCCACGCTGATCGCCTTTGGCTTGCTCACATCGGGTTTTGATTCAAAATGATAAATGTTAAATGATAAATAAAGCTTATGTAAAGCTTTGTGACGTCAGTTGCATATATATATATATATATATATATATATATATATATATATATATATATATATATATATATAAAAATTTTGATTGATAAGCAAACAATATTACTTTTCACTGTTAAACAGATGATACACAACTTTATATATCAGCTAAACCTGATAAAAAGTATTAGATTTAAAAAAATGGAGGACTGTGTAAACCATGTGAAATGCCTGATGTCGTATAACTTCCTCTTTTTAAAAAGTGACAAAACAGAGGTTCTTCTTCCTGGACCAAAGACCACAAGAAATAAATTATCAGACAAATCTGGATAACTTTACTGTTACACCTGGCTTAGTGGCAAAAAATCATAATTAACTAAAATTTATAATTTGACCAACACATAACTAAAAAAACCAGAACAGCTTTTCTACATCTCTGTAATATTTCAAAGTTAAGAAATGCATTATCCCTACAGGATGCAGAAAAAATTGGTACATGTGTTCATTACTTCATGATTAGATTACTATAATGCACTATTATCAGGATGTTATAGCAGAAACCTAAATAAACTTCAATAAGTTAAAAATGTGGCAGCCACAACATGCTGGACCATCAGAACTGCTGAACACATGAACTGTTTAACACACCGCCAACAAACACACACAATCATATCTTCAAGTGCAGCTGTTATTGTGTAATAATTACTGTATGCACCTTGTTACTTTTCAAGAGTGTAAGTTTTACATTCAGGTTTCATGGTGTAATATGTGCAACATTCAACACTTACATACACACTCATTGGATATCATTTCTAATACTGTACTCCAAATCTCATTTACATTCTTATGTCTATTTTGTGTCTAACATGTATATGTACTGTGTTCAGTATACTTTGAACTTTGGTGTCTGGAAAAATGCAATTTTGTTCATTTGCACAATATCTGTTGTGTAGTCTGAATGACAATAAAGTGCACTTTGACTTTGTACTTTTGTAAATAAAACAGGGTTTTATGAGATTTGCAAATCATTTCTGTTTTTATTTACATTTTACACAGCATTCCAACTTTTTTGCAATTGGGATTGTAGATTTTTCAGTTAAACCTTTAAAAAAACAAAATTTCTAATAATGTAGGATACAATAAGAATGCAGCTCTTGCATTTTGAAAATTGCACTGCAAATACAATATAAAAATAATTAATCTTTCAGACATACAGTGGTTAGTTACAGTGTAAGACTGAGCAACTACAACACCTTTGGATTTATCAAATTACCCATTTAAGTACAAACCGGATTCCAAAAAAGTTGGGACACTAAACAAATTGTGAATAAAAACTGAATGCAATGATGTGGAGATGGCAAATGTCAATA
>BRDA01020890.1:3244-15548 GCA_036984385.1 Crenuchus spilurus
ACCGGTGGTCTTTTATAAGTCATTCCCTTAGGATCAGACGTGGTTCAGTGAGTGAAATGTCGGTGAAATTAGACATTTGTGACAGACATCATAGTAGTGACTAACACTATAATGACCGGAAGCGACCGTCCACCTGGAGGACTGCATCGAGCACTAGGGGGATCACCCAGCACAGAGTGCCAACCATATCTGGGCATACATACATACATTCATACACACCAGGGTAATTTTTAGAGTATCCAATCCACCTGATCTCCATGTTTTTGTTTTTGTTTTTTGGACTGTGGGAGGAAACCGGAGTCCCCGGAGGAAACCCATGCAAACACGGGGAGAACATGGAAAGATGAGCATTTCTTCACAAAAAAGATGCCACGACAGACCAAAATTAAAAATCAACACAAATTTCAACATTCATCACTTTTTTTTTTATCACTAGTGCACTGTTGATCAGTAATATCACAATCAGTGATGATACTACAGACAGTGTTTACAGATTAAAGTGGCTGTAAAGTGAGTGACTTGGTGCAGACTAGGATTCCCTTACTGAATATTTTCTGGTGGCCAGTCTGCCCCTTGTGCAGTTGATAATAACATTTTTAATGATAAACAATAGAAGGGAACACTGGCATCCTGTATCCATTTAAAACATCATCTTTGTTTGCAGGTTTTTTTCAGTGAAAATGAAAAAGTGCAGTTCTGTAACAGTAGCCGTCATTCAGACATGACAGATATGCACCAGTTTGACTTGAATTTATTTTATTTTTCACAGTTGCAGTAGTGCCCCAGAAGAAAGCTCCTATTCCTGCTGTAAAGAAGACAAATCCTGCTGCAAAACAACCAAAGCAAAAGAAAAACGCCACCTCATCTGCTGATGTGGAAATGATAGACATGGAGTAATTGGACATTAATGGGATTCATTGCATTTGTTTGTGCTGGGTTTAAAAAAATGACGGCTGGTCATTTGTTGATGGTGTAAGATGCTGTTTTTAGGTACATGCAGCAGTTAAATAGTAGTGTCCATTCCTAATTTAAAGGCAAATGTTTTCTGGTAGAAAACCCATGTGCCATTGTTGCCGTTATAAGGATGCATAGCAACATTTTGCTACCCTTTAATTTTGTTACGACACTCAAAATAGTCCCGAGATACCTTGATGTCACTGTGACTGCTTTGATCATTCTCAAATGAACTGAAGTGATTTGAAATTTGTGAAAGCTATTAATATACCTTCTTTGTCTTTTTGCTGTTCTTTTTATATATATTTGCTGCGACTACAGTATTTGTGCCTATTACAGTCATATCCTGTCGACTGTGACTTTTCATTTTGGAAAAGATTGAGCAGGATCATCTTTATTAGTTAACAGTAACATCAGAAAAGTATCTACAAAGCTGACAGAGGAAGAAGAAATGGAATGCCAGTATTGTTTGAGTTATCTGAACCCTTTTAAAGGTGGGCCACATTACATATCTCCACAGTCATGTTTAGCTCTGAGTTTACATGAAAATGGCCAAAGATTTCATCCAAATGAAAAGCTTTAAACATCACAGTCACAGTGTGAAATGTACTCTGGAATGTGAAATAAATTTGCCTTAGAAAGCAAACTTTACTCCATATAGAATTAATTTGCCTCAAGATCTTGAATTTAGTAACCTGAGGGGAAAAAAGCAATGTGTGTCTAATGTAACTCCTGGCAAACATAATGGAATCAGTACACTAAGAGGATGGTCACTTAAAAAAATTTTTTTATTTTACTTCAGATCAAATAAATCACATGTGTGACTAAACCTGGCTTCATTGTGTGCGTGGGGCTGCACATTAGGGTCTTGTTCCGGTCTGTATATTGAAATCTTTGAGACTTTTCTTACTCCACTTACAGAAAATAGGTAAAATGATGATGCATGTTGCAACAGAACGAGCATCAACTCAGTGACGGCAAACAGTCCACGTCTGAATCTAAAATGTTTAGAAAGCTTTATAAAAAGGTGATGCTGGTCTGGTGACTGCTATTCAATAAAGTTGTGAACTAGCTGGATATACAGTCACACAAAACATATAATAGTGTAATTTTGTTCATAACTCAAGGTAAACTGACTGGATAAAATTATGAAAAATAGACTTCAAAATTAAGTCACTGACCTTCCAGTTTTTTCTCATCAAAATGATGTGATTTCTAGCAAACAATGTCAGTACAGAGAACAGCTCATTATTTAGACAATTCGCCCCTTTCACAATTCCCAGAATGCACCGCGCAACAGGCAACATCCGGTTCACCATTTTCTCTTGTTAATGTCTGTGCCAGCTACGCTACATACAATGTTTCCAACTTTATTTGGTAAGTAAATACGTACCTGATATCTACTAGCTTTTGTAATTATATGCAGATAATAAGTCTGGATATTAAACATATCTTGTGTCAACATGTATTTTCAATTTATGCAGTGGATTTTTAGTGTAAACACGTTGCAAGTTATCGTGTTGCATGCTATCAATACTAGGCTACACTACTAGCGTAGCTGGCACAGACATAAACAAGAGAAAATGGTGAACCGGATGTTGCCGTTTGTGCGGTGCATTCTGGGAATTGTGAAAGGGGCGAATAGTCAGACATAACAGAGTAGGCAGTCATTTGAGAGACCTGCAAAAAAAAAAACGTATCAGTGATAAAATGAAAAAATTGGAAAAATATCTAGTTTAGAAAAGACTAAATTACTTGTTTTATTTATGATAAAACCATCACAAAGCCACAGAGCACAACACTAGGGACATACACAACCTCTAGTGTATGTACCTCTGTTATGTTCTCTGATGAAAGTAAATTTTGCATTTCCTTTTGAGATCAAGGTCTCAGAGTCTGGAGGAAGAGAGAAGAGGCACAGAATCCATGTTGCTTGAGGTCCAGTGTAAAGTTTCCACAGTCCGTGATGGTTTGTGGTGCCATGTCATCTGCTGGTGTTGGTCCATTGTGTTTTCTGAGGTCCAAGGTCAACGCAGCCATCTACCAGGACGTTTTAGAGCACTTAATGCTTCCTGCTGCTGACCAACTTTATGGAGATGCAGATTTCATTTTCCAGCAGGACTTGGCACCTGCACACAGCGCCAAAGCTACCAGTACCTGGTTTAAGGACCATGGTATCCCTGTTCGTAATTGGCCAGCAAACTCACCTGACCTTAACCCCACAGAACATCTATGTGGTACTGTGAAAAGGAAGATGTGATATGACAGACCCAACAATTCAGAAGAGCTGAAGGCCACTATCAGAGCAAACTGGGCTCTCATAACACCTGAGCAGTGCCACAGACTGATGGACTCCATGCCACGCCGCACTGCTGCAGTAATCCAGGCCGAAGGAGCCCCAAATAAACACTGAGAGCGGTACATGCTCATACTTTTCATCTTCATACTTTTCAGTTGGCCAACATTTCTAAAAATATTTTTTTTGTATTGGTCTTAAGTAATATTCTAATTTTCTGAGATACTGAATTTGGGATTTTCATTAGTTGTAGTTATAATCATCACAATTAAAAGAAATGAACATTTTAAATATATCAGTCTGTGTGTATGAATATAAATAAATAAACTTTTTCATGATATTCTAATTTTATGACCAGCACCTGTATGTGTGTGTGTGTATATATATATATATATATATATATATATATATATATATATATATATTTTACATTTATATCATTTGGCAACCAGAACGATGTGCTTTGTTTTCATTAGGAGAATTATTTCAGCTAGTACAGAGGTATACTGCATTATGTTTAAAATGTGAAAAATGAGTTATTTCAGTAAGGCTTACAGAAATTATATTGTTTAACAATTGAAATGAAAAACACGGTGATCAGTCCTGTATCAACAAAAGGCAACAAACTGTAGGAATGACCCAAACGTATCACATAAAAACAAACAAAAGACTTGAAATATGTCGCTTCACGTGTAATGAATATAAAATATGTCCTTTTCTATAAACTATGAACAAAAGTTGACTTTTTCACGATATTTATTTTTAAATGTAAGACTACAATACTGACTCAGAGACCTGATCATAAAACCCTGAGCAACGTTAGTACACTGACTTTACTGACTGATGTTGATGTTGATTATTGTTTATTTCTCCTTAAATAGCGGCATTAGCTGACATAAACGTGAAGGATGACGACGTCCTGCTATTAAATAAAGATGTCTAGTGTGGAATGTGTGGTTTGTTTATGTGTTATGAGGTAAAAAAAAAAAAATCTGTGGGAATCTCTGAACGTGCCGCTTGTTCGTATCTCGTTGTTGTTGTTTCGGGGTCTGTCGCGAACGCGTGACGTCACGGCGCTGCTGGTCGCGCGGAGCACACAAAGAGACTGAAGTGGGTCAGTGTGAAGAAGCTCGAGCCTCCGCGCGGCGCTCTGAGCCGCTCACTAACGCCGTTTGGACCGGTTATTTACGGGACGCTGCGCTTCTGTGGCCTGCTCGCTCGCTCCAGCCCGTGAACGCTGCTGAACGGTGGGGTCAGTATTAAAGAGTTCCCCCCCCCCGGCCGAGCGGCGGAGAGAGGAGAAGAGGAGAGCTTTGTGGACCAGGACTGTCTGACACCAGTCCGTGACCGGAGACACCATTTTAAGAGCCCGTGAGTTTATTAAGGGACTGCTTTTATGTGGAGATGACGGACTCTTTGCTCCCGCCACCGTCCGTTAAGTGAAGACCGGAGGTCGTTCAGACGGTTTCAGTGAACGTAAGTAAGCAGCACTACGACCTGAGCTAACACCACAACCAGGACAGCACAACCAGTCTTTAGTCCAGAGGAAAGACGACGTTACATATTTCATTAGGATTGCATCACGGTCTGGTCACTGCTCGGGATGCCCTCTTCAATGATGCTCGGTATCCTAGCGACGCATCAGCTCAGCCTCAGCACCAGCAGGGCAGGCCTTGCTTATCAGGGCTGCCCAGATGGAAGAGTCAGTGTGTTCTCTATGCTTTGGCTGCAATGCTGTGCTTAATTGCAGGCTACAGTGCCTCTACACAGCAACCAGAATTATTCTTAGTGACAATGAGCAAGAAACATGCCTGCTAGATCTTACTAATGTGAGAGCTTTTCAGTCAGGTCACTTATGCCAAGGTAAGAGCAGTGAGACTACTCATAATGCTGAATAAGATGGGAGAGCTGAGGCGATTGATGTGAAAGTGATGTTTAGGTCACTGTTGACCAAGGATGCCTGTGATCTGTACACAATGACATCCAGAGATCTCTGCATCGGTGTCATTAAAAATAAGCAAATAAAAGTACCAAAACTCTGCATCTAACATGGCCATAAATGTGCAGTAAAACACACTGATAAGCAGCTGTAGTTGACTATGATGCCAGTATTGCAGAAATCAAGTACGTAAGATAACATGAGAAATATATTCCAGACAAAGGAGCAAAGTCCTGCTGACACAGAGGAGTGTACATGAACTGTGGACCCAAAGAACTTGAGACCGTCTGATGGAGTTTTGTCTGCACGTACCAGGCACTGGTTAGTAAACTCTTTCTCAAATGATTTAATGTAATATATTCGATTAAGATGAATAATCTACAAAAGTGTTTGTGTTTATAAGGCAGTGTGGATTATTGGTAACAGTCTAAATCATTAGTTTCACCGGAGATGTTCTATATTCATATAGTCTTAGTGTAGTAGCCTTTTCCAAGTCTGGCTGATCTGTAAATCACAAGTGAAATTAAGTTAGGTTTACGATGGAAGAGGACTCTTTCTCTGATCTTTAACAGTCCCAAAGGTCCATGAACAAGCACTTCTATTTGTGTGGTATGTACAAACCGGATTCCAAAAAAGTTGGGACACTAAACAAATTGTGAATAAAAACTGAATGCAATTATGTGGAGATGGCAAATGTCAATATTTTATTGGTAATAGAACATAGATGACAGATCAAAAGTTTAATCTGAGTAAATGTAACATTTTAAAGGAGAAATATGTTGATTCAAAATTTCACAGTGTCAACAAATCCCAAAAAAGTTGGGACAAGTAGCAATAAGTGGCTGGAAAAAGGAAATTGAGCATATAACGAACCGCTGGAAGACCAATTAACACTAATTAGGTCAGTTGACAACATGATTGGGTATAAAAAGAGCTTCTCAGAGTGTCAGTGTCTCTCTGAAGCCAAGACGGTAAGAGGATCACCAATTCCACCATTGTTGCGCAGAAAGATAGTGCAGCAATACCAGAATGGTGTTACCCAGCGTAAAATAGCAAAGACTTTTAAGTTATCATCATCAACCATGCATAACATCATCATGATGAAAAATTTATACTAAATACTAAGGATGATACTTGAAATACTTTGCCAAAAAAATGGCAAAAAACATATTTTTGGTGTTTTGGTATAACAGTAAAAACACAGAATATACCGAAAACTGACCATTTTAGTGACACTGTTACCTTTTTGGATATTCAGAATTGGACATTTAGATTCACCAGCACAGTTACAGTTTGGTGGTGAAATGGAATTAGACAACAAACTACAAGCACAACCTTTACTAAACTACACTTAAGATGAAGCCAGAATACAGCCGCTTAGCTTTGTGTTTGTGCTCAGCGGCTGCAGTGTTAGGGATCGTCTCACAATTAGCAGAAGAAATGTGAAGTGTTTCAGTGTCTGTAGCCAATGACACTCACATTAAACACACAAAACATCCATGTGACTTACATCATTCATTTTAGACATTTTCATCATTTTATTTCATATTTTTAATATTAAATATTAATAATAATGTAACATACATTCATCCTCATTCATTTTAATCTATTATTGTCTTGTGTAATTTTTCTAACATTTTGTATACAAATATAAAAGAATAATCAGTTAAACTCATGTTATTAAACCTAATGATGTCAATTCAAACTTATTAAAATACAGACATTCATTCCTGACTAACTACAAGATTTATTTTGGGAAATAGTTTGTTTACTAATTTTATAATCATTTATATAAATAAAGAAACATGTTCAGTATTCGGCCAAATGTTTCATTTTGTTCCTTTTCGGTTTTGGCCAAAAATGTTCACTTTGGTGCATCCTTAACTAATACCTCTTATCAATTATCACCCAGCAGATCTCAAACCATTCCCAAAAGGACGCTGAAGCCTCTGAGAAAATCTCCTGAGCTCTGAAGCCATGGCATTGGCCCATTTAGGCTCCTACAAAGCAGCTATGCTGCTGTTTGTGGCTTTGCTCTTCTTCCAGGCCAGCGGTCATGCCTTGGTCTCCAACGGGAATACGTGTTACTCTAGACAGCATCGAGATGCCATTGTTAATGTACGTGGGGCGTTTGAAAACAACAGAGTGGTAACAAGTTCCAGGTCAAAACAAGCTGAGAAAGACTGTATCCTGGCCTGCTGCTCAGAGGAGGTGCAACCAGGTAGGTTACTGCAGGCAGAAGCTGATTTTAGTCTTGGACTCCATTACCTCTCACTATGCTAAATATGGATCAAGGCATTGCAAGAGTGATACTTAAAAGGATCTGATAAAAGAAGAATAGTTCACTGACTTCATCATGCAGATTTATACTTTCAAGCTGTCAACAGTATTTCCTACTCAAAGGATGTGCAAAGAACAAAGTTCACAGTTCAGGTTTTGGAGTTTCGTCATGCTGTATTTTTGTCACAAAGTGGAGGTGAATTGGATTTAAATATAGTGGTTTTATATAAAGCCAAGACACAACTGAAGCAATGATTCGAGATGATAATAGACATTAGTGATTGCATGTTCAATAAGTACAAGGTCAGTCATGCAAATTTCCTGAAGATTCATTTTAACCCTCCAATTATGTTCATATTTAATAGCATCATTTATTTTTGGGGTCAATTTGACCCCAGCAATTTAAACCTCCAGATAATGATTATATTCTCAGTCTCCTCTGTCTCAGACACATTGTCCGCTGTCTCAGACACATTGTCCGCTGTCTCAGACACATTGTCCGCTGTCTCAGACACATTCTTTTCTGTCTCAGACACATTCTCCTCTGTCTCAGACACATTCTCCTCTGTCTCGCGCACAGTCTCCTCTGTCTCGCGCACAGTCTCCTCTGTCTCGCGCACAGTCTCCTCTGTCTCACGCACAGTCTCCTCTGTCTCAGACACTTTCTCCTCTGTCTCAGACACTTTCTCCTCTGTCTCAGACACTTTCTCTGTCTCACACACAGTCTCCTCTTTCTCAGACAGTCTTTGTCTCACTCACAGTCTCCTCTGTCTCACGCACAGTCTCCTCTGTCTCAGACACTTTCTCCTCTGTCTCAGACACTTTCTCCTCTGTCTCGCGCACAGTCTCCTCTGTCTCGCGCACAGTCTCCTCTGTCTCAGACACTTTCTCCTCTGTCTCAGACACATTCTCCTCTGTCTCAGACACATTCTCTGTCTCACTCACAGTCTCCTCTTTCTCACTCACAGTCTCCTCTGTCTCAGACAGTCTTTATCTCACTCACAGTCTCCTCTGTCTCACGCACAGTCTCCTCTGTCTCAGACACTTTCTCCTCTGTCTCAGACACTTTCTCCTCTGTCTCACACACAGTCTCCTCTGTCTCGCACACAGTCTCCTCTGTCTCACGCACAGTCTCCTCTGTCTCACACACAGTCTCCTCTGTCTCACACAGTCTCCTCTGTCTCACACAGTCTCCTCTGTCTCAGACACAGTCTCCTCTGTCTCACACACAATCTCCTCTGTCTCACACAGTCTCCTCTGTCTCAGACACAGTCTCCTCTGTCTCACGCACAGTCTCCTCTGTCTCACACAGTCTCCTCTGTCTCAGACACTTTCTCCTCTGTCTCACACACAGTCTCCTCTGTCTCGCACACAGTCTCCTCTGTCTCACGCACAGTCTCCTCTGTCTCGCACACAGTCTCCTCTGTCTCAGACACAGTCTCCTCTGTCTCACACAGTCTCCTCTCTAAAATGTTGATATTTTATATGTTATACAGCTAAAACAGTCTGGGGTCAAATTGACTCCCAAGGACACTGATGTGTACAAAACACTAAAAAAACGTCATCATGTTAATGTTATGTTTACTCAGTTATCGGCATGAAATTAGGAAAAGTCATTAAATATAAAGTAAAAAAGTCATGTCATACGTGTACTTAAAGACGTTAAACATTGGATGGGGTCAAATTGACCCCAAAGATAATTGGAGGGTTAACTACGTGAGACGGAGAACAACTCTCATTCTATTCTGTTACAGGTTTGAAGTGTAATATGGTTGTTTATAAGCCATCAAGCCAACCAGGCAAAGACAACTGCTACCTGTTTCATTGCGAGAGTGATCAGGACTGCCCTCTGATGCTTGCTAAGCCTGGGACCAACACCTATGATATTTCCAAAGGTAATTAAAACAAAAGCTTAAACATGATTCCAAGTATAAAGAGTATGGCCAAGTGCCATATATAGTCATTATATTGTACTTTAACATAAATATTATATCTGAAATAGATTCTAAGTTCATCTAACTGAAAAAGTCTTAAGTTAGGTGTGTTTTTTGATGATGACTTGCTGATGATAGCTTCTTGGGTGCAGTTAATGATTATATTCTATTGTTTTTGTGAAACGGAAGATGTGATACATCCTACTGCGAAAGGAAACGGGAGAACCACTGTCATGCCAATTATTCACAACATTCCATCAAAGCAACCCATCACTACTCAGTCCACCTCAACAACCACACGATCAACAACCACACCCAGAACCACAAAGCCAACCACGACAACCACAACCCAGCCAACCACAACCACAAGCACTACACAATCCACTACAACCACCACACCCACCACCACCACTAAAGCTACAACTACAGCAACCACTACTACCACACAAACAGCAACTGAGCCTGCCTTTGTCCTGGTTACAATGCCAGATGTAACCATGCCTAGTACCCCTGCTACTACAACAACAACAACAACAGCGACTACCACAACAACTACAACAACACGACCAACTAGTACGACCACAAAAACAACTTCCACAACATTACCAACCACCACCTCAACCACCACCACCACCACTACCACTACATCAGCACCCCAGAGACAGCCTGCACAACCACCACAGCAAGCTGTAAAACCAGTCAGGCCTGCCAAAAAGCCCTTCAAGCCACCAAAACGACCAGAGCCCCAAACTGGGAAATCTGGGAAAGTTGTAGGGATTCCCACCACCAAACCAACCACCACAACAACAACCACGACGACCACAAAGAAACCAACAACCACCACCACCACCACCACCACCACCACAAAGAAACCAACAACCACTCGCAGTACTACTACTACTACCACCCCAACTACTACGACTACAACTACGACTACAACTACAACCACGGCTGCCACTGAAAGGACAACCATAGTAGTTGTAGAAATGGATAATAGTCCAAAGAATGGACCCGACACTCTGACGCCTCCAGCTGAGGGCTCTGATGTGCACAAGGCCAAGGGCTCAGGAATGACTTGGAAGAACAGTCTGGTGGCCGTGGTGGTGATCACTCTGATTTGCCTCACCCTGGTCCTGGCTATCGTGGGCCGCAAAGCCATGGAATCCTTTGACAGGAGACACTACACAAGACTGGAGCTCAACGACCTGCACTATGAAATCTAAAGCCTGACCAAACTTTTACCCAGAAACGAAGGAAAGAGACAATCCTGCTGAAATTTTAAAAGTGTATTTTTATCCTATCCACTCACAGGAGCAAATATACTGTATTTTGATATTTAGGGCATTTTTTTGGGGGGGTTAAGGAGATTAATTAGTTCCCCCACGTAAGGTATCGTAAGGTGTATGATACCAGTGGAAAGATTGGAGGTATGATTGGGGAATGAGAAAGTGTGCATGTGCTGGGGGAATGAGAAGCAATACAATGAACTCAGGAAGCCTCCAAATTTACAATTAAGGACTGTCTTAATGAAGGACATCCATTGCTATGAGATCACATTTCAGAGGCCCCACACAGTGGTTGTTAACATTTACATGGTGCAAAAACAGAGGCAATCAACACTTGAGCTGTGATGTGACCAGCCTGCTCTCAGAGGCTCGAGTCTCACTGTTTGCCTGTTTTGGTTTAGTAGTAGTAGGACTGGTACTAAAGTATTTGAACTCTGGAGTCAGGTGATCAGATAAAGTAAACCGTCTCAAAATTAAATTGGGCTTACATTACAGACTAATAATAAATGAGAAAATGCAATTATTCTCAAAATTTGTCCTTCATACTAAAAGCACCCACAGCGCTATATTGCCATACCCATTCAGCACCGCTGTACCCTTAATAGAAATGAGTGCTCTTCTAACTGTACTTACTGTATGCTGTATGTCTGGTCTCTCTGGATGCCCTTTCACTTTGTTGTACTACTGTATTTACATTTTATCTCACACATCCACAGCAAACTCACTAAACAATGCAAAGTTCACCTCGTGGCGCACTTCTGTTTTGTGTCCTACACATATTTTGGATGGATATTAATTATTGGAGGTGCATTACACCGGCTCTGCACTATTTTCATATAAAGACCTTTCTTAATTTAGGTGTGTGTGCATGTTGTGAGAGTGAGTGCCAGTGCAAATCAATGAGGTGATCTGTGGTAGAACGTTGTATTAAACGCGTGATAAGCAAGTGTAATGGGTTTTTTTTTTTTTTGTACTGCGAATGTCGACCACAAGGTGGAAGCAGTCCCTCAGTCCGTCGACTCAGTTGTACATTATAATGGCTTGCAGCGCAGCTCTGTTCTGCATTTTCAAAGGAGCCAAATTTGGTTTGAGTTGCACAAACTTTTTCTCTTTTTTCACTTGAATTGCTTTTATATTTTATATCATTCTATGTTGATGGTAATGGTTTGGTCTTGTTTTTTGTGATTTGTTGCCTTTTCCAACGATTTCAATTAATGTAACTTTTTCTTCTCTTGCAAGAAATAAAATGTTGATCTTTGAGTAACACTTGGGGTTTTTGGATTGTGTGATAACACAAAATATAGAAAAGCTGAATTTTTATAGGGCTAAACCAGTTAGCCTAAATGTAGATAGTGTATACACATCAGGTAAACATACCTTGTATTTGTCCAGTTTAGCATCACTGAGCATACAGGTGCACTTTGTAGTTCTACGGTTACAGAATGTAGTCCATCTGTTTCTTTGCATACTTTATTATCTTCCTTTCAATCTGTTATTCAATAATTCTGCTGCTTTGCGCTCTACACAGTA
Organism: Crenuchus spilurus; assembly: GCA_036984385.1. Taxonomy (NCBI): domain Eukaryota; kingdom Metazoa; phylum Chordata; class Actinopteri; order Characiformes; family Crenuchidae; genus Crenuchus; species Crenuchus spilurus. The sequence continues at coordinate 15,464 of BRDA01020890.1, forward strand.
AATCTGCCAGTGTTAAATCAACACTCTTAGAGTTAAATTAACACTGGGAGTGTTACATTTTGACACCCTCAGTGTTAATTTAACT
>BRDA01020895.1:0-13996 GCA_036984385.1 Crenuchus spilurus
TCCTCCAGCAGCTGTCTGGCATGCTTAAAGGGATCCTTGAAGAAATTGGCTCGCTCTTTTTCCTTCCGCCTGTTGCGTTTTCTGATGCGTTCGGCCAAATCAGTCATACTAATTCTAAAATAATAATAATAATAATAATAATTAATAAAAAAATAAAAAAATAACAAGTAGCTAGCCCCTCTCAGTGGCTATTCGTAGCAATTATGCGAATGCTATTAGCTAACACCAGTTCAATATAGTAAAAAAAATGAACAGTTTACCGATTGTGAGAATATATTTTTATCTTTTACTCTAAGAAAAGTATTGTATGAGTTACCTTTTAGCAGTTTGGTGATACTTAATAGTATACTATTAATACTATTAAGTACTAAGTACTAAGTATAATAGTATACTATTATAATACTTAAGTACTTAATACTTAGTACTAGTAAATACTAGTACAACTATTTTTTTTCGCATTTGTACTTTCCCACTATTGTAAGTCGCTTTGGATAAAAGCGTCCGCTAAATGCAATGTAATGTAATGTGATACAGCGACATCGACAGGCTGCCTGCAGTTATTATTTTTCTAATTCTTTAAAAAATATAAATTATGCACTCTAATATAATACATATCAGATAGAAGCATATTATGCAACTTGATAACAACATAGTGGAAGTTAATTCTCCGTGGGGGGCCGCTGGGGGCCCCCCCTTGATGGCGCCCCTGCACATCAGTATTGCGGTAATGGCCATACCAAATTCATGACCATGAAAATCACATCTTGGATTGAAATAGACAATTTGCCATGAAATGCTGTGAAAGTAGTCATGTGTACCTTAATTACAGGTTGTAGATGGCATTTTTGGAATGATGTAGTCATATGAGGTGAAATATTTGATTATGTCTTACACAAGAGCCACGAAACCTTGACACCAAAGTTATACTAATGAACTACTTGTTTGAGCTGAATGAGCTGTGCCTCACTGAAACATGATGCTACATCATAGCTAAGTAGGTTTGCTGCTTCCTGGCATTTTCCTCCACAATTGATTCTTTTCTGCGCAAGTCGTGTGACTGTACACCAGTTTTCCTTTGGAAGTGTATGTGAGTGTGCTGACGAATATTTACCATTCATTTGTTAGGGCACTATTTGTCATACAGGATACAGTCAGTAACAATAAACAAACATTTGGTTATTCCATTAATTTGCAATTCACCTGAGCTACTATCAGCTTTAGGATCAACAAATTACAAAAGATCATTCACAGCAGAGTTTTTACTGTCAGACTGTAAGTTCAAGCTAATGCTGTTGCTAATTAGCTTGAATGTTAGTTTACTTAGTTATCAGACATGCTCAATGATACTCTGAACAGCCACAACATTAAAACCACTCACAGATGAAGTGAATAACATTGACATTTGGGTAACAGTGGGTACATTTGAAGGTCAGCAAGCTTAGCATTTAAAGCTATAGTGTCAAACTCCGGTCCTGGAGGGCCGGATTCCTGCAGAGTTTGGTGATTTCTCTCGTCTGATCCTACAATTAAACCTGCTCATTACCTGCTGAGCTGAATCAGGTGTGTTTGATCAGGAAGTTCACAAAACTCTGCAGGAATCCGGCCCTCCAGGACTGGAGTTTGACACCCATGATTTAAAAGATCTGCTGCCAAACAGAATCTGCTTAATGCCAGATACCTCAGGAGATCTTCACAGATTCCATGATTTGCTGAGTCACAGCTTTGCTGGCACGTTTGTTAGCAAATCAGCTTCAGGTTTAATGAAAAGCTGCCATGGTTGTTACAGAAAACAACAAAGTAACAAGGAAAAATAATAAATTGTCTAATTGCTGGGTGGCACGGTGGATTGGTGGTTAGCACACTCGCCTCTCAGCGCTGAGGTTTTGAGATCGAGTTCCCATCTGAGTGGAGTTTCCATGTTCTGCCCGTATCTGCATGGGTTTCCTCCAGGGTCTCCAGTTTCCTCCCACAGTCCAAAAACATGGAGGTCAGGTGGACTGGGTACTCTAAATTGTTTTTGTGTGTGTGTGCACCCAGCAATGGATTGGCACCCTGTCTTGGGCTTAGTTGGGACAGTGTAATACCCTGCCCTGTGTCCAGTGAGGGAGTAGGGGAATAACCATGACCCTGATAAGGATTAAGCGGTTGGGATAATGGATGGATGGCTAATTGCTTCTTCAGGTTAAAACTTATGCTGTAAAAGCTGGATTTTTTAAAATGTTATTAAAAAGAGCTTTAAAATGATTTATAGATTTGTTACTTTCCTCTACTATGCCTTCCTTGCTTTCATGTGGTTCTGCTGTGTTCTACTTCATAAAAAGCCCAACAATACATCAACAGCAACCCGCAAATATATCATCCCACCATTTTTGTTTTGCATATGCTCAGACATGGGCAGGGATTGGAAATAATTTTTTTGCTGGTGTTTGCCTTTGTATTTGGTTGATGATTACAGGAAGGTTTCTTTCATGTCTCTTTATTTATGTTGCTTTTTGATCTGCAGATGAGGAATGGACGTTGCTGGTTTTTTTTCTCAGCTTTTGTATGGACCTAATTGCTTTAATTCATTCATGATCTGATCATCCTGTCATGAGACACAATCTCACGTTTGCACGGAGTGAAAAAAAAAACAAAAGAAAAGAACAAATTCCTTTCTTTGTCGTGCTTACTTTAAGTTATAACAAAACACATGTTGCAAATGGGACAGAAAAGTTTTCCAACAACACGTCAGTCTCGCTTTACTTGTGTCATGATCCAAACTGGGCTTTTTCCTCCATTCTTGCAAATAATCCATCAGTCAATCAACCTATCACTGAACTTCCTCTGGCCTGAGAAGAATTCCTGGGCATATGGGGTTTGTATATTGACTCCTAGCCCTGATACTTTCCACTCCTTCCATGCACAAGCTCCAGAATCACATAATTATCCCTCCGACTGCAGGTTTCAGAAGGACAGATGTTTAATTCATACACGCTGGCCAGCAGCCAGGACTGGAGTTGCATTGAACAACCTGTAACCATTAGAAAACCAGCGGAAATGATCCATAAACATGCACACTAGCTGAATCTGAGCAAGGGTCAACGTCACACTGCTCAATTAGTCTGTCAGCAAAACCTTTGCCTTTCAACACTATTGGTATCCAGAGCAGACCGCAATGTCTGTATTCTGGAGCTCCAAATACATGAGGCCATCTCGCGTGTCTCCACCTTATGAGTCTTCACGTCAGCATAGCCGTGGCTCCTGTTTGTGTGGGTTTGGTCATGATGTGCATTCTGTGACCTCTTATTCCTCTGAGTTCAGCTTCAACACTGTTTACAGTCTCAGAGAGACAAGCTAGGAGTCTGACTCTTGTGTAGATGATCTACATGAATATATGTTTCAAGAATGAAAAGTTTCGTTCAGAGGGATGGAATGGGGGAGGGAGGGGGGAGTGCTAGTTGGTTGATTGGTTCAGTGTTGGATATAAGAGGCTATTGAGAAAAGACCCGGGGCTATAGCTTTAGTACCCCCCCTGCTTAAAAAGCTTGTCGTGGTACAGTTTAAAGGTCCATATGGGTCAAGCAGCATAGATTGGGGTTAACTACAAGTCACCCTTCACATACATTGTCAGCACCTTTACCTGTATAACAAAGGTACTGGAACCAGAGGTGGTACCTTATCAGTCCCCTATTGCCATATTCCACAATGCTCCACCATATGAGGAACAATGAGAGCCCTGATTTGTTCCCCATTGAGCTCATATACACATGTTGAGTGTTGTCAGTAGTGGCTAGAACATATAGGCACATAGAGTCTACATCACTTTCCATAAGCATACTTCCAGATTGTCAACCTCTCCATGACACACCGAGTAGAAACATTTATTTCTGTCCATGGTGGACACACAGACACTGATTAATGTGTATTCTAGGCTGTATTTTTAATCATGTATTACATGTATCAATCTGACTTGGCATACTGAGTAATATCTCCACTATACACAATATACACATTTCTGTATCACAGTATCACACTGTCATGACTCATTGGTACAATGCTTTCAGATGGTCTTATGAATAAAAGAAATCCAAACTAAACTGTAGGTGCCTGCATTTGGATGATTGTTGGTAGATATTAATTGTTCTGTATCAGCATTGCATCTGAGATATTTTTGACAGTCCGACAACAGGTGGTTCCCATAGTCAACATGCTGGATGTAGAAGAAACAGGCACCATCAGAGGACCACCTTCAGATCTCAGCATGATGGAGCTGTTTTGTTGGCATTTGGAGAACTGAGAGTGTATTAGCATGTTGGTCTTATTGTTGCATTTAGGATGACTAATATTACATTTCTTGGTACATTGTTTGAATGTTTGGTCTACTTTATTACAATTAGGCTAAAACATGGGAAGTCCTGATGTTTGCTACTTCAGGCAAATTCAGGCATTCAAGACATCCCTGTGGTAAGACATGCACCATAAGATGGCTACAGCAGGACAGAGTTTCTATGTTAGTGCACTTCTGTGCACTGTTTTCATCTGTTTGTTTGTTTATCAGACTACACTCTTGCCAGCTCTCAGCTGCAAGTAATTGCCAACACTTTTGGAGCACAGTGTGGTCACTGGGTTGAAAAGAAAACTATAAAGTTCAGAGCATCATATCTTTAAAAGTCACACTTCCTAGTGAATATAGAGTGATTAGCACTTGGTCTATTTTGTTGTAACATCACCTGCTGTTACACATCTTGCAAAAACAATGGCTTGTGCTTTGTTGTTTTCTGAGCATTTGGTCACATTATGCAACTTGGCATACTCCAGGAATTTAGCTTGTGAGACAATACTGTTATGTATTTCTGTGGCATTAAAATCTAACAACATGTATAGTTTATTGTACAAATGTTTCAAAACATTTATATCAAGGAATGATGAAATTTGAAAATTTTTATAAAATTTTGGGGTTGTCACTGAAAAAAGTAATCTATTACTAATTCTCCAAAATTACATTATTTTATTCATTACTTTCTGGAATGGTTGCTGAACTACGTAATCCATCAGTAATTACTTCCTTAAAATTAGAATACTGCTAAGGAATGGGATTACTTTTTTCTGAAAAAAATCTCACTGCTTATTACCCCACCAAATCTGTAGAATGTTTTGAACAAACACAGACATGAATACATGAGCATGTGCACTTTAGCCTGTAATGAGTTACATTTCCACCACAACCTGCTGGATTAAGGAGATGATAATGGATGGGTGAATGGATGGATAGAGTTACATTTGCAATCACATAACTGTAACACATTACTACGTACAGACAAGGCCCAAATCATTATGTCCAGACAACTAGGTCAGAGCATCTGGTCTGTATCTACCAACACTGGCCTCCACATTCCCCAGATCTCAATCTGAGCATCTGTGGGATATGATGGAACAACAAGTCCAATCCATGGTGACTCCACCTCACAACTTACAAGAATTAATGGATCTACTGCTCATGTCTTGATGCCAGATACCAAAGGTCATCTTTAGAGGTCTTATAGAGTCGTCATCTCAGTGGGTCAGATTTGGTGGCTTGTGGGACGAAGAGCATGCTAACCATATTAGCAAATCTGCTTTAAAACCAAGAGAGGAAAAAAGAAAAAAAAACACAGTGGTTATTTTACTAAAATTAGCCAGCTAGCTTTTTGTTTCCTCAGATTTAAACTTGAGTTGTAAAAAAATGTTCATCATTTTTTGCTTTCCACCACTCCATTTTCCATGCTTTCATTTGGTTCTGCTGCTTCTAATTAAGTACAGTAATATAGCAGCAGTAGCCTGCAAATATATTATCCAACCATTGTTGTTTGCATGTGTTTAGACAAAGTTATGACTGTACACTATAAGTCCAAATTTGTTTGTGGGCAGTCCTTCTAATGATGCATTCAGCTACTTTAAGTTGCACCCATTGCTGGAACAACAAGTCCATGTAGAAAAGTACTACCAATAGAATAGGACTCTGTGGAGCATTAAACATGAACCTATTGGCACCATATCTAATGCCAGGTGTGGGCTAAAGGGGTATAAAACCCTCCAGCATTGTGCTGTGGAGCCCTGGGACTGTGTTCTCTGGAATGATGGTACTCCATCCAATAGTTTTAAGATGATTTTCTGGGGATTATTATATATTATTTTAGTTATTCTTTTGCATGAAAACAGACAACTTGAAAACTTGGTCTACCTGTATTATCATTAACAATAAAAATACATGCAAGTTTCAATTGGTTCTGACTGAGTTTACCCAATTGGTAACCAATGCCTCATCCCACCATTCAAAAAATATGCTGCATCCTAGATTGAAGGACCTTTGCAGTCTAAAAAATAGGGGGAAAACAGTCTGATATAATGCCTCAGAGAGCAGTAAATGTAGCTGATTTAGCTCTGCCATGTGATGCCTCATAGATATCTGTGCTCAGTGCCAGGCAGCAGCACAAAGAAGTGTGACTTCACACAGCATCATCCAGGCAAACATACACCAGCCTCGTTCACCTCGCATGAGAATGGCCGGGCAGGGCAGGCCAAGGCCGCACGAGTAAACATTTACATATCTGTCTGTACAAAACATGGCTGGGCAAATAAACAATACAATTACACTTCACAGAACATTGCGCCTGAGCTCTGATGCAGATTTGTCCTGCTTTTCCGCATGGCAATAAGGTCAGCGCTGGCTGTCTGGGACAGGCCTTGCGTGGTAAAAATGAATGACCAGCTTCTTCAATAATGACCTGCAGGACTTCCATAAGGACCACCACTGACTTCACCCAGAAAGCAGGCACATATCAATAATTACCATCCAAACATACAATCTGGATAATGACTGGCATTGGCACTGAATTATAAGCCTGTCCAGAATGTCTACTGATGATATGTTTGAAATGCTTGCAGCACATGACTAATAAACAAAGATGTACCACCCCAATGCACCCAGAGCACCTCAGTGCAGTCTTAGTTGAGACATCAAGCAGGCCTTTGCTTTTGTTTCAGTTAGTTCAACCTTCGTGACTTACAGTCTCCAAACGTCACTGAAACACGCAGAAGGGAAATAAAAAACAAAGGTGCGTGAGAGAAATGGTAAACTGGACTGTCTGAGGAAGGCTGACTAGCTCCATCTCTGTAATCAATACAGAAACGCATGCGATAACATGCCTGTCTCTCACATGCTCTCACAACTTGGAATCAGCTCTGATGTCTGAAGAAAAAGAAAAAGTCAAAGACGTCCACCTTGCAGACGGGCTAAATTTATCTGAGCTTTAATTCTTCCACCAGGCTGTGAGTGTTGCCTCCTACACCCAACATCTGTACAACACATGACAATGCAAAGCATTTCAGCACTTCCAACATCACCATGTCTTTTAGGAGGCGAGAGAAAACACACTCCGAAAATTTGTTCTGGGGGGTGAAAAAGCCCTGTCTCGGGTCAGACTGGGCCCAGAGTGTTTAGCTTACCAACTGCATCCGTTTAAGTCTTACTTGGGTATTTGCTACAAAATGAAAACAAGGCCATCTCAGGTACGGAAAAAAACAGGCCTGAGTTTTCAATCTCAGATCTAAACTTAGCCCAAGAATGCCTAGCACGAAGGTGAGAGATGTTTGGCCCTTGGTGTGATGTGCAGTTATGTGCCGTGGAGAAGAGAGGGCTGGAGGAATGCAGCAGAATCTATTTCTATTATGTTACTGAATCAGAGGCCCAGATGTGTCCAGAGAATGCTCTGATAAAACTGGACCTGAGTATAAAGCTGCATATCAAACAATTCTGCAAGGCTGGATTATCAGATAATAGGGCAGTCTCTACCCAGTAACTTACCACTTATTTAATAATTTGGAAAATACCTGTCTGGTGGAAATAGGTAATTGTACAAAATGTGGAAATACATGTTTGGAATGTCTTCTGGTCCTCCTCCCCAAGTGGGTTAATCTGATAGTTTTGAAGGAAACATACTCTGAGAATTATCTGTTGTTCTCAACATATCCTCATCCATATCAACTCAACATTAGTTACCTTGTTACGGCTACGGTTTCACAATCATTGTGATACAAGTTTCAAAGATTTAACAATACTCAATGAGCTCCTCTAAGCAGCTGCTTAGCACTGTGAAAGTGAAAATGATTGATGTTCACATAGCAGGAGAATGCTATAAGAAGACAGAGAGCATTTACAATTAGCCATTTTAAAATTGAGTGCTACATCAAAATAATATAATATAATATAATATAATATAATATAATATAATATAATTTGTTAAACTCCATCAACAGCATAAATGATTTGACATAATGAAGCATTGGTTAACCAAATCAAGTATTGATATGGATAACTACAGACAATACTGACCTGCCATGAGGAGAGGTTTGGAAAGGGTTAAACCATCACATGCCCAATTGATTAGCTTTTAAATGTATATACATCTAAACGATACTTATATTGTAGAGAATAGGAAATTGAGAACTGACCTTTGCTGACGTTGATCTCTTGTGTACTTCATGAGCAAGTGCTTCAGCTTTGCTCATATTTGATATTTTGGGGTTTAAAACTGTTGCACAGTCACAGAATTCTCAATAATTCAATCAGAGCATTAGCACGGCTTGTACAGTAATCTGTGTAAATATGTAGATTTTGTTGTAATAACTACTGAATCAGTCCACAGTGAACACAATGAACCTCTATATCTTTTCCACCTGGAGGTTTAAACTTCATGATAACATTTAAGGCACTTGGCTCCGTCCTTCTTCACCCACAGCATTAGTGAAGACCTCGGCAGGATCTGAAAAGGCTTGTCAACAGTAATATCCCCCATCATATCTCACCTAACAAGAAACAGACCTCATATTGTACAAAAAAATGACCAAACTATGTTTTTGGAGATGCGTGGTGCTTGGCATGCACACATCTGCATGATCAAGAGGTTTGGGGGTTGATAAAAAGCTCATTATCCTCTTATCCAATTATTAGCCTCCCATACATTATAAAGAAATGAATGTGGAATGAAAATAGTAGCTTTCTCATAGTGAGCTGGGGGGCACTGAGAGGGGGGATAAAACAAAATAAATCATTTGAATATTAGCTTATTAGTTTATAATGTAAGTTCAATCGTAACGACTTGAGTCACTGAATCAAAGGTTAATTCATTAAATTATACAGTGTGTCCCATTCTTGCTTTACCCAAACAATCATGAATAGCTTTAATACTAATGAAGATATGGTGATGAAATTTGGAGTAAATACATTTCAGTCTGTGTGAAAAAGACTGATGTTACAACATGTGCTGAAAATGTCCAGCATGTAGTTCTTTTCTCCTAGTAAGATGGTGATGTGATGCATGTATAAGCTTTATTTCCCTGCTTTCTTTTCCGTTGCATCCTCTGAATTGAGTTTGTTATCCACACCATGAACACGTCCTCCTCTACTGTGCACTGATACATTATGCACAGATCACTGCAAAATTCTCAGGGTGAAATAACCAACAACATGTACTGTGTTCACGAGGATAACTGAGGGCTTTAATGTCTCAGTGCAGCAGTAGGCGAATGATGGAGATGGCTGGATGCATGCCGGCCTCCACTTCTACAGCCACAGATATTAACCCTCTGAAGTCTGGGGGTATTTCAGACACTCTGGTGTAGTCTGACATGCCTTCACTTTTTTATACATTTTATACATTCCAAAGTGTTACACAGGCTTTTGTTCAGCACTCACTCAGCAACAACAGTGTCAAAACAGTAAGAGTGTCATAAATCTATATTCTGATTAAATCTGCTCTAAACTTAGACTTTCCAAAAACCTATTTTCAGATGTGCAGATATATTGTGGAAAAAAACACTCTAAACATTTCTAGCCAAGACTTTTGAGCTCAGAACTTAATAAACAGAGGTGTTGGCTACACACTGGTCATTACAGTTTTTTACCAATTGTATGTGGTTTTATTTTTAAAGCTTAACAAATGTGACTTTACATGTGTTTGACTCATTCAGTGGCTCCTACATTGAATATTTGAGAGGTGTGAACACTCACCTTTTGTTTAGGTGAAAGCTCTTTTGTTTGATGGGGGATCTTCGTACATTTCACACATTCCATGGCTGCTATTCCACCAATGCTATGTCTGGAATTACCATGTCATTATCATGTGAATGACAAATCACTGCACTTTGGCAGGAAAAAATGTGCAGCTACCTGACTCGCTCTGATTCACTCTCAGAAACATGTCTCTGTCTATTCGAGCTCCTCTTGCATATATCTAAAAATAAATGTTGATTCAAGCTTAATTTATTTGAAAAGTAGACAATTTCAGTGTATGTTTACTTTTGTTTCTAGGATAAAATCATACATAGTTATATAAGTGTTTTTGCGATATTTTGTTAATATGCCACCGGAGGGATAGCAGACTCCAGAGGAGAATCATCAGAAATGAGCACCCATCTACCTGCACTGAAATCCTGCATGTCAGTCTTTTTCAGACAGTCTAAGGTATATTTAATTCAAATTTTATCACCATATCTTCATTAGTATTAAAGTTATTTGTGGCTATTTGGTTAAAGAAGCAAATGGGACACCCTGTACAATAATAACAAATTTTGAGTATACAATTTTTTGGCATATGCCCCATTGTTTCACCCAGTCTTGTGCTGATCTTGACAAAGACGATGGATGCAAAGATGCACCAGCACAGATAAAGACAACAAGGGCAGAACCTACCCCTGGACACAGAACGAGGACCAAACTATTGGCAGCAGGAAAGAAGAACAGAAAACCTGGATCAATGTGACCTGAAATAGTGAAATAAAGGTGTGAGAGGCTTCTTTTTTAAAGAAAGGTAATGACCTGGGATTGGTTGAGACATCAGGTAAGTGTGTGATTCCTGAAGCATTACATCTTTCTGGCAGAACAACACTAAATATCAACTGTACAGAATAAACCACAAGAAGACAAAGCAGCTGACAAAGCACCACCTCCACCAATTTTAGTCACCATAAAAAAACACTGGTTGGAAATATCTTATGCATTGGATTTTCATAACTTCACAGTCATGGATCCATCCAAGCTTATCTTAAGTGTAGGAAGTCAGTCAAAGTCTGTTTTAAGGAAACACTGTTTTTGGTCTAATCTATAAGGCCAAAGATAATGAAAATGTAATGCAGAATGCAGTGATTATGAAGGTTTATTGTACATTACACCCAATAAGTGATCTTACTAAACTTTAAGTACATATAAGTAGGGCTGCACAATTTGAGTAAAATATCTAATTGCGATTTTTTCTAAGAATATTGCAATTGTGATTTAAACCCCAAACCTGTTTTAGTGGTTAACATATTTATCAAATATAATTATAAACTTGTTTCTACATAAAAAGGATTTCCAGGGTTCTCAGATTAAGTGTTGTCGGTTTTATTTTTAAATTTCAACACCTATAAAATAAAGACAGACAAAATAAATAAATTCACATAAACTGCAACATGAGTAAATCTTAACAGTAACAGTAAATGTGTGAAACATGAATGAATATCAAGTTACTTGCATATTTGACTGGTCAGCAGTGGACAGTAATGCCTCACTAGAAAAGCTGAAATTAAAATGTATCCGTTTTATCTTAAACTGCAGCCGTTTCCCAGACACTGAGATTAAGCCTAGTCTTAGAGTGCACCACCTTTTGAATGACATTTTCAGTGCATTTTCTGAAAGAAAAATAAATTCTATAAAAAAATGCTACAATGTAATAAAAACTAACAAAAAGTGCCATCAGTGCCGGTTACTTTTATGTCTATGAATAAAACACACACACACACCCACACACACACACACATGCACACACACTATATACATTCATCCATTATCACACCGGCTTAATCCTTATCAGGATCGCGGTTAGTCCCCTACCCTCTCACTGGGCGCAGGGCAGAGCATCACACTATTCAACTAAGCCCAGGACAGGGTGCCAGTCCATCACTGGGTGCACACGCGCGTGCACACACACACATGGACAATTTAGAGTACCCAAACACACACACATAACTATGAACGTGTCACACCAGGCATTTATATATGGAGAGAACTAAAATATAAAACAAATATTTTATAGATATTTTCATGTTAAAAATGTATGAACCTAGCATAATTTAAAAACAGATAAAGATAACATGATGGAGAGAGAGAGAGAGAGAGAGAGAGAGAGAGAGAGACAGAGAGAGAGAGAGAGAGAGACAGAGAGGAACGTGACAGCATGTTCAATATTCTTTAATATAATTTACTTACTGATCGTAAGATTGAGTCTGTGGTCAAAACACTGTAGCCTGGTCTCGTTTATTTTGGCTGCCTTCATCATGTTTGAGGCATTATCTGTGGTTGTGCACACTTGCCCCTCTTCATTTAAACCCAACTTAGCCAACGTGTCTTTTAATCCATTAGCAATGTTAAGTGATGGTAAGGTTCAGTTCGGCTGTACCACATATCTGTCGTCGCGTAGTACTCCACGTTTTTCAGCTCCGTTTCAACTTTGTCAGTTGTCCTGAAACCAAAATGCCCCCATACACACAATGTGCAATTTCTCTTTGGTGTCAACTCATCCACTGGACTTTGGGCCTCGCTCACTTGCTCAGGTAAAACGTTCATCTTTTCCCTGATGTCGAGTGCAGTGCTGCTTGTTTTCAGATTTCTTGCTAAAGATATTAGCTATGCCGAATATGCATGACTAGCGGCTTCTGATTGGTCATCAGCAGGCAGTTCACAGTTTTTTCTGCAGGCTATTGACTAATTCAAATCGCAGCTCCTGCGATTAGAAAATCGCATCCATTCAAATCGTGATTTCGATTAAAAAAGGATTAATCGTTCAGCCCTACATATAAGTCAATATCACCTTCCTAAATTAAACTCTGCTATGCTATTATTATCCCATTTGAGGTTCAGTGTGTCTTTTGGGAGTAATAATGACACTGTGAAGAAGCAGGAATAAACAGATACAAAATATGTGTACTCTGAATTGTGCTATCAGTAAATTGGATACTCAATTGTACTTGTGTGTGTCTGTGTGTGTGTGTGTGTATAGGTGTGTGTGTTCTGGTAATCATCATGGTGTGGGGACATCAATCTGTTATACAGTCACATCATGGGGGCCTCTTGCTTTGTGGTGACAAAAAATCTAATCCCCGTAAGCAAACCCTTCTAGATCAGTTCAGGAGCTGTTATAAAGGTGCCTGAGTGAGTTTCAACTTTGCCCCAAAATTAATCCTTTTTGTCAGTGTGTGTGTGTGTACAGTGATGGATTGGCGCCCTGTCCTGGGCTTAGCTTGGGTAGTGTAATGCCCTGCCCTGTGCCCAGTGAAAGGGTAAATGACTCAACGCAACCAGTTGTGTTTGTCTTTTTTCTGTTTGATGTTTTGTTTGTATATAGCTGTGCTTTATTTTGTCTCTAAAGCTTTGGCTTTCTGCCAGGCTGACATAGTAAACAATAAGCATGTTCTTAATGTGTTGTAAAGTGATATTGTTAGTAATATACAAACTGGATTCCAGAAAAGTTGGGACACTAAACAAATTGTGAATAAAAACTGAATGCAATGATGTGGAGGTGCCAACATCTAATATTTTATTCAGAATAGAACACACATCACAGATCAAACGTTTAAACTGAGAGAATGTATAATTTTAAGGGAAAAATGTGTTGTTTAAAAATTTCATGGCGTCAACAAATCCCAAAAATGTTGGGACAAGGCCATTTTTATCACTGTGTGGCATCCCCCTTCTTCTTACAACACTCAACAGACGTCTGGGGACAGAGGAGACCAGTTTCTCAAGTTTAGAAATAGGAATGCTCTCCCATTCATGTCTAATACATGCTTCTAACTGTTCAATCGTCTTGGGCCTTCTTTCTCGCACATTCCTCTTTATGATGCGCCAAATGTTCTCTATAGGTGAAAGATCTGGACTGCAGGCTGGCCATTTCAGTACCTGGATCCTTCTCCGACATAGCCATGATGTTGTGATTGCTGCAGA
>BRDA01020897.1:0-14163 GCA_036984385.1 Crenuchus spilurus
GATATTTCTACTCACACTCATATATATTCTTTATAAACAAATTAAAAGAAAAATGAAAAATGTAGGATATTGCTTTAACTGGCTACTGTAACACACTCACTTGCATAATTCATGAACCAATGACATATTTCCAGAGCAATCCACAGAAGGCATTTGGAGACAAAACATCTCTGCCAAGCAAAGAGGAGATTTAATTGTTCCACAGGGCATGGTTATGACTATACATCATGTAGTCCTGCATTTCAAAACAGGCGTGTGGTGAGAGCTTACAGGAGTTCTGCTTTGTTGTGTCTGTGTACAGGACACCACTGTAAATGAGCTCTCTACCTCAGGAGTTTTCCATGTCAAATAAAATTCAATGAACCAAAATGCACAAGCTGACCTAGCCCTACAAACACGTTTAACACAGTGAGAAAAGCTTAGAAATGGCGTGGTCACAGAGTGTTGAATGTATTACATGGTAATTACCAAGATGTATCACATGACACACTTTGCCAAGCAACAGGAAAAACACAAGGTGACACATGAGCTGTCTTCAGGTCTGTATTAGAGGTTTCTAAACACATAACACATATTACAACATGTTCAAACATAGCAGAGAATCCTGGGCAAGGCTAGGTGTGAGACTACACTTACCCAACCACTGCATATTCAACAGAACACAACAGGGAAAATACTTTTTGAACAAATAGACTGAAACAAACTTCACCCAAAGATCTATAATAATAAGAGAGATGCTTCTGTTTCAAAATTATTAACAGTGCCACATCAAAAAACTAGAACATTGTGAAAAAGTTCATTGCGGTTCATAGTAAACTGGGCAAACTGTCATATTTTATATTCATTACATGTAAAGTGATACCTCAAGTCTTTTTTGTTTTAATGTTTTTTTTTTTTAGAACTTAATTTTTATTTCACAAAATTTCACAGTACAGTTTCATACAAATATATTTTCCTTTTCCCATATTTTAACATCATTAACTTTAAACTATATATAGAAAAAAAAACCAAAACAACAAAAATTAAAAATAAATTAAAACAAAGGGGGAAAGACATCATATAATAAGGTCCACTCCAAGATGATTCATAGCCACATAAAAATTAGTATAGGTGATGAGGAATAAAATATCAAAATTAAGTAACCAAAATATTCATGATAATCTTTACTGTATAATTAGATCCATAGCAGGGCCCCATCGCTTTGCCTTATTGTATGTTATTTGCTCCATCTGATAAAAATCCCATAGTTTTTGGATCCATAAGTTATATGTCGGGGGGTCTGGGTTCATTTTTTTGTTTTAATGTTGATCAGCATAACACATGAAAATCAGAAATCCAGATTATTTTTGAGTAAATTCCTATTCAAACAGTATCATCACTAAAACAAAAAGACCTGAATAGTCACTTAATGTGTAATGAATATAAAATATATCACACTTTTTTATGGCAAAGAGCAAAGAGAGATTCCAGAAGCAAAAAAACAAAAATAATGAAACCAAAATTTTTTAAAAAATAAAATAAATAATTAAAACCAAAATTTTTATAATAATAATAATAATAATAATAATAATAATAATGAAACCAAAAATTGTGCAAATAAATAAATAAATAATGAAACCAAAAATTACTTTATGGTCTTGTTTCTGTGGATTTTGCTTGCAGATTTATTTTTGCTATTGTGAAACTTTTGACACAAAAATCACTCCATACTTTTTGAATTAAATCATGAACACAAATGACAAATCTCACATTTTTGGAGATGCTCTAGTAAATTAGCACTCAAATAAATCAGCATTGTAATATAAAGATGCTCGCTGTGTTGTGATTTGCAATGGTAGAGAGTGAAATTGTCTGGATGTTCATAAAGCTGTAAATTACCTCAGATGTTATAGATGTTACCTACCTCATCTCCACACCCCTTTAAATATCAACAAATAACTTCTAATAATCTATGTATCATAAATGAACTACTGGGAGAATGATTAGTGTACTTACTTCAGGCTCGGTTGTCAGGACTTGGTTCAAACACAGAAAGCTAAGTTGGGTGGCTCAGTGGATTAAGGCTTTAACACTATGATCAGAGGTCATGCTACTTGCCATCGACAGTCGGGGTCTGAGAGAGCAAAATTGGCTGTGCTCTCTCTGGGAGGGTAGATGGCACTTTCTCCAAAATCCCTACCACTGTCTGCTGGCTCAGGTGTCTGCCAGCTGATCCATCAGAGCTGGGGATCCTGCACTTTCCTCCAAGCATTTGAGCAGCAGTTGGAAAAAAGGTGGAACATCACTTCACATGCATCGGAGGAGGCCTGTGCTAGTCTTCACCCACCTCAGTCAGAGGAGTTGATTGGCTACCTCTACACCGAAGGGAACACTGGATCAAAAATGATTTAAAAAAAAATTAAAGCTAGGTAATGCTAAATGCTAAGAAAGGATAAAACCTGAGACAGCAAAATGTTGAGGGTGGGATTTTTACATTTATAACAGAGTGTAGAGCTAAACAGTAATTATAATAACACACGAGGAATGAAGGAGGGGGACAATGTTTGTCTTGGTTTTCCGGAACACCACTGATTACTGTTTCGAGTGTGAAACTCTGGAGGCTGAACCTCTTAGCTTAATGTGTAACTTGTGTGTGTTCTTAGATCAGGTCTACTACCTAGAACCTTTTGCTTTAGGCCATCATATAAAATTGAAGGCTGGTATCTACCTCTCTTTTCGGATGGATAAATAGAAATGAGTAAATTTAGGCTGCATCACTAAAGGGAATCAAAGATATACCTTTAATAATTAAATTCAATTAGGACTTAAATCTGGGTCAATCAATAAGGCTCAGTATTAAAAATGAGTTAATATTGATTTCCAGTTCAGGGGCTGAACGCCACAGAGCTCAGAAGAGCAGGATTTTAAACTTAAGTACTAACTAACGGCACATTCGCAATGGATTAGTGTTCATGAACAAAATGTAAGATAGTGGACATATACCACTGAACCAAACATTAAGATCTAAATGCTTATATGGCTAATATGCTGTTGATCCTCCTTGTGCCAATAAATGACAACTTCAAATTCTGAGAAATACTGTACAAGACCTCTGAAGGTGACCTTCCATCAAGACATTGCAATCAAGTCTTGCAAGTTATGAGGTGAAGCTGCTGCAGATTGGACTTGTTCCATCACAATGTTCCCACAAATGCTTAAATGGACTGAGATTTGGGGAATTTTAGGCCACTCTCAGTAGGCACCATAGACTGTATATAAGTCCTGGGCATTATGCTTCCTTCTGAAGCTAAAGGAATGGCTGAAATTGATGCAGCAATATCAAATGCACAGACATGTGTTTTGATATTTACATTAAAAACATGGTTGAATTGTTTAACGCATGTATGATCTAGTCAGGACACAGTTTCAGTGTCATACTGTAGGCATGGCTTCAGTTTGGGGCTGTCAACTTAGAATTTAACGCTAAACATATTGTAGTGCCATTAAGGTAGTCTGAATAGCCTGAGGCCATACAACATACAAACATGTAGGTCACGGGTCATTGAATTGCCAGCAAAAAAAGCTGCTTTTGTATGCCTTCAGTCATGCGTCCTATTCATTCACAATCAAAATTCCACGTCTAACAGCAAGAAGGTTTTTATCACAGGCCTGCACGGTAGTAGCAAGGACATTTAAATATGGGATATTTCCCATATCAAGGAAAGTTGCTTCTTATACAGTGTAAACATTGTTCAAGTCCATGTCGATATATTGAAACTACATAGTTCACCATACAGTCCATGTATGTTCCTCAATTGTAATATCACAACCATGAATGTATTTACATATGGCCCCCAGAGATCAGGGGGCCCCCTGCTGGCCAAAATAGGTTGGCAAAATGTTTTTTAAAAATAACTAAACACGTAATTGTTTTTGTTGTTCGACACTAAAGAGATGTCGTACACCACGGATGTAATGAGTTTGACAGGGGGGGACGTCCCTTGCACTTTTTCAAAAGGCAGTTTTGGTTCTCTGCAGATTTTTCCGTCCAAACGCTATATTAAATGAAAATGGTTGAGCATTAGGACCCAGCGGAAATCTTGAAGCCGGTTTCCCTTTAGACCGTCCACAAGCTCATCGATTGGCTCTGCCGTTTCTTGGTAACGTGATTGGCCATCCCTGCTATCACTCCATGATACAGCGTCTGGACTTGTAAACCGGCATTGTTAAAGTTGGCCCACAGTCCATGTTCAGCAGGCACTGTAAGTTGTTAAGATGTTTGTTCTGCCTGTGTCACTTCAGCTAGATGTATTTTAATATCAGAGGTTTCATATTTAAAACATTAACATTAGAATATGTGTCTGTGTGCGTGTTTAACAGTTTGTGATAAGCTATTTACATGCCTCCAAGTGTAATTATTGTCAAAATTATTCAGAATTTCTGCTTATTTTAAAATGAGGTATAATATTATGTAAATTAGGTCTATTGACCATACAGTCCAAACATAAGTGTTGGTAAAATAAAATTTGTGGTAATGAATTGGAGTGAAGTTGATTAACAAGGTGAAACACAGAATTGGGTGATCATTTTATGCTACATGCTTTTGACAGTTTATTAATATTTAATAATTTATTAGGATTTTATTAATGATTAATATGAATTCTATTATTTTATTATTAATAATAATGATTAATAATAATAATTTTTATTATTATTATTATTAACTAGTAATCAAATATTATGAATATCAATAAAATATCATGAATAATAATGTCTAAGTAAAGTATTAATATTAATTAATTATTATTATTATTATTATTATTATATAATATAATATAATTGTTGCACCTAGACTGCTTCTTAAAAGAGGCACAATGCAGGTCACCCAGAGATAATTTACATATATACCTGTCTTAAAGGCACATGAACAAAAATGGCAATAAATATATCCTGTTTAAGGTTTATAATATGTAATATATCCAGTTTAACACAATATTTTGTTACAATATGGATAGATCTAAATATTTACATATAAATCAGCCATTACTTTAAAATCAATTTGTTTAATACGGCTAATAGGCCCATGTGCCACAGCCCAGTGAGGAATGAACTTTACAAGACCTCTGAACGTGTCCTGTGGTATCTGGCATCAAGACGTTTGGAGCAGATCTTTTAAAACGTTGTGAGGTGGAGTTGACACACATTTTACCTTCTGTTCCAGCACAACCCACTGATGCTTGATCTGGGGAATTTGGAGGCTGATGTTGGTAGATACTGACTGCTGCTGACCAGGAGGCCTCCACAAGACTTGTCACTCATAGATGCTCTGACCCAGTCATCTGGCAATGAACTATGTGGGACAGCATACAACACATCATCATCATCGTGGCCCAGAGTTTCACAAGTGCCATTGCTACAAGAGCATCAGTGTTAATCATAATCATGTTATGGTTGATTAGCAGAAGAACTGGATCAAAATGAAAAGGATATAATACTAAAATAATATACAAACATTAGCAAAGGCACAAAAAGGCTTCACACAAAAGCTTTCCCAAAGTCTGCATCACTAATTCCCCTGGCAGGCCGTGGCAACAGCAGAATGGAATAATGCACCAGAGGGCAGAATCTGATAAAGGACAAAGAGAGCTACTCCTCAAGCCAAAGGGTAAGTCCATATGCTTTCCACACAGCAACTCCCTGCATCAACATTCAGGACAAAAGAGATAGAGGGAGTCATATGAGTTGTATGAGTTAGAAACACTATCCTCATAAGCACAATAGGTTTGGCAATGGTAACAAAAGCCATGGTGGTATGTTACCTACAGCGGGCCACTCACACCCACACGAGAGGCCCTGGAGGCTCATTCTTCCTGGCCTGTGTGGAACCCAGTACACATGCTGAAGCTTTTTCTTTTACTTTAAGGAGCTCTGGAGCTCACACATCTACAGCTCTACAAGATGAAGTGGATGTAGTCCCTCTTCAGTGTACACAGGAAGGTCAACAGGTGTCTATAGGCTTTGTTAACCCACCCAATCTCTGTCTGCACAAACACCCTCAACACACACACACACACACACACACACACACTGTTGTGTGGTTTAATTGCTCGCTGCTTCTGAGCGTAGTCCTTTTTGTATGCTTATGAATGCAAAATGGAGCTATTGTCCAGCTCACATTACCATTTCCACCTAAATTACCATATCAAGGACTCTATCAGTGAAGGAGGGAGCGGGTAAAATATGAAGGGAGTGGGAATGATGATGGGGTTTTGTTCGGCTGATGAAAGGTTACAGCTTGTATCAGTCTAAGATTGAGAGGGAGAGAAAGAACGATTAGATAATCTTACACAGACCAAAATCAGAGAGATCTGCTCTATTTTGCACACGATGCTAATGCTACAACGTGTTTTAGTGGCATAAAACAGAAGCTGTACATGCAATCTTGCCATGTCTGATTTTGAAACTGGTACAATCAACAGGTGTTATTACAGAACTATTACACTCTACCAACACTTTCTATAAGTAAGTAAGTAAATTTTATTTGTATAGCACTTTTTTGAGCCATCGCTCCAAAGTACTTAAAAATAGAAAATTTTACATAAAATACATAACATAAAAACATAAAAGAAATTAAATTAGAGAAGTAAAATAAACTAAGTAAAGCCCCCCCACACACATTACTAATTCTGATTTTTTTAAAAGGCCTGCGAGTAAAAATGGGTTTTCAAAAGCTTTTTAAATGATGACGTGGAATCTGCAAACCTGATGTTGCTTGGAAAACTGTTCCAGAGTTTAGGTGCATACACCAAAATACACCATACATATAACATATCCACCATTTACTCAAAAGTGCTGGCACCCCTATTTATGTACAAGTGTAGTAACATCACATAGACTTACCAAGAATCCCAGTATTAAGATACTTAATTATTTACACTTTAGTTATTTACACTTTAGTTATTTACAAAGGCGTAATTAAGTTATAACACCATTATTACACTATCAACACTTTCTATGACATATCCTACATTTACGCAAAAGTGTTGGCACCCTTATTTAGGTACAAGTGTATGAGATGCACATATACATACTTACAATGACTCCCGGTAGTAGGACAGTTATTAGACGGTCAACAAATTCTATAACATATCCCACATTTCATCTTTATTAAACTGAATAGAACTAGCTAATACAATCTAATATATTATTATTATTATTATTATTATTATTATTTTTTTTTTTTTTATTTATTTTTTTTTTTTATTTATTTTTTTATTATTTTTATTTTATTTTATTATTATTTTTTTTACTGGCCAAGTTACCCAAAACTGAACATTAATTTACATTACAGAATTATACACAAAGGCTTTGTCAGGGTTAACAGGTGAAAGCTGTTCTGCAGTAATGGAGGTGATCAAGCCTTGAAAGCTGCTGCTACTAATTCCTACAGAGTGAGAGACACCCTGAGCCACCACAGCTACCACAGCATTCTGCAGTGCCATGCAGTACCATCAGATGTGCACCTAGTTGGTCAGGAGTTCATCTTACAGCAAGATAATGACCCAAAACATCAGTCCAAGCTCTGCCAAAACTACCTCAGGAAAAAAACAACAGGATGGTCAGCTTGATAACATGGAGTGGAGCACAGTCTCCAGACTTAAACCCCATCCAGCTGATTTGGGATGAAGTGAAAAGCAAAGCAAACCTACAAGAGCCAACATTTATGTGACAGATTTGTGAAGAACTGTCTGAAGAATGTTTGATGTCTATTGTAGAAAGAATGTCACGAGTGTGTTCAGCTGTTATATCTGACAAAGGGGCTACATTTTGGTCTATAAACTGATTCCATGAAACTCCTAGCGTTTATCTGTACTGTGCTTTCATTTCAGAGCACATTAAACTGAATAAATTGCAATACGTTCCTGGAAAAAAGTGGTTTGTTCTAAAACTTTTTTGCCGGTAGTTTATATATTCAGTGCCACATCTTTACAATTTCTTGTTGAAACGGCCACTGCCAGAGGTGGGAGGATGAGGAACGTGACCACAGACCTGCGGTCAGTCAGCACCTCAGGAATATATCAAAGCTTGCGTTGCCTGGAGACAGTCACATCCGTAGCATTTTCACTCCAATTATCTACTAATTAGCAAACCTAGGACTTTAAATAGCTTGCCCTTGTCTCATCTGTAAACCCATATCTGTGTGGTCAGGGACAGTAGGTGACCTTTGACCCCGTTAAGTTGTTAGGTGGGCAGAAAAGATCTGTTTGGCGCAATAAATAGTCTCACAGTATATATATATATATATATATATATTGTCTGTGAGACCTCTGGCATCTGGCATCTGGACTTTTGGTAATGCATTTTTAGAAATGACAGCGACTATTGAGTTCTAGTAAGGCCACACCCCCCGGCCTCATGCTAGTGTTTTTGTTTTGTTGTGCGGTCTGTCATCGTTCCCTGTTTGTTTTCATGTAATACATGCTTGTGTATTCATTTACGTCATGTCTCAAGTCCCCGCCCTCGTCTCTATATCAGTTCTTGTTAGTGGTCACACCTGTCTTGCGTTACCTCACAAGCCTGTTTGTATCCCATCCTAATTACGTGTACTATATAGCCTCCTTGTGTCTCCATTGTCTTTCGTCGGCCACTGAATGTGTACACGTGATGTAAGTGTTGTAAGTCTGTTCGATTTCCCTCTTCTTCTTCTTTGATACATGAATCCACCCATGCCATATATAACATTTAGGGGATATAAATAAAACATTAAATGTAGGTGTGGCCCTTTAACAAAATCTGAATATCAGAGCCATCTCTATATAAAGCTGCTTCCAAACAAGACAAAAACAGCCAGACAGACAGAGACCTAATACTGGAAGTGCACTTGATCTTGAGTGTGAATCAATCCTGAACCAAAAGAGGAAAGAAGAGAGTTGTAGGCACTAAGAGAAGACCATGGCATTGTGACTCAGCAACAGGGTGATCAATTGAAACAATTGATTGCTTGTGAATCATGCCAACATCTAGTGGAGAGTCTAATTTCAATGCAATTAGGCCAACTATCTGAATTCCCATGCCTTGCTGATTAGACTTGGCAATAGTGAGACAATTACGTTTACAGCTGCTGTTATAGCCATAAGAATAATATAAATAGCTAAAGTAGTAATGAGTTTAAGTAGGGAGCTACATTACAGAGACAGAAATGGCATAGCTATCATCATTCTCATTTCAGTTTGCAGCAAACATGAATAAAACACAAACCTAAAGGCCTACATTTATGCATGCACTGCTATAAAGGAAATACAATATATTAGAATTAGAATAAACTGTAAGAAAGTGCATAATTGGAATCATACTGTAAAGGCCTGTCTCTACAGACTTTCTAGAGATTTTGGAACATTGCTGTGAGGATTTGATTGCATGAAGTCAGGAAGTTGAATGATCACCACCACCACACCCCAGTTCATTCCAAAAGTACTTGATGTTGCACCATCATTGCAGAGAACACAGCTTCACTGCTCCACAGCTCAATGCTGGGGGGCTTTATACCCTTCTATCCAATGTTTGGCATTAGATATGGTGTCAGTAGGTTCATGTGTATCTGCTGCGGAGTTCTACTCTAATGGCAGGACTTCTCTACAGGGGCTACACAAACTGTGTGTGCATTTGTACATCTGTGTCAGCAATGAGTGCAACTTAAAGCAGTTGAGTGCATTGATTAGAAGGGGCATCCACAAATATTTGGACATATAGTACATATTTAAAAACAAGAATTATAGAATTATATTCATATAATCATGAAGAAAGTTCAAAAACGTTAATTGTCATGTATTTTATATTAATTACACATAAAGTGGCACATTTCAAGCCTTTTTTGTTTTAATGTTGATACTGTTTGAATGGTAATTCTCTCAGTATCCAAATTAAATATTCTGGATTTCTAATATTCATGAGCTGTAAGTCATAATGACCAACAGTAAAACAAAAAAGGCTTGTAATTTTATGTGTAATGAACATTTGAACTCTGGCAATGAAATTGTGAACAAAAATGAAAGTTTTCATGACTTTTCACCTATTGTTTTGGACTGGGTCAATATACAGTACATGCGTCTAGAATCATACTATATTAATCCAAAAGGGGGCGACAAATACTCTGTTTTCACCTTACCTCAAATTAATGTGTACTCTGCACTCTATGGTCAAATCTCTTTGGTTGTATGCTTGCAAAAACTGGACTATCCGTGAAGCACGAATGAAATGCTTGCACAGGCATCAAACGTGAAATGCAAGCATTGAATCCTCAAAATAAATGATTAAATTAACACACGGGCGTGTCTGGGTATTCTATAAACGTGTCCAAGTCTACAGAATACCTGACACAGACTCTGGGGCTATTTAAAAACGCAAGTTGTACAAAAGCTGCACAACAAAAGCGGCTTACAAGGCGACAGGGTTGCCAAGTAAAAAAAAAACCTTGTCCAGTGTCTGGGCTAGCCCAATGTGGTGTCAGACATTCGAAGAAAACTAGTCTACAGATAGCAAAACAAGCCTATAATTGGCTAAACGACCAATCTATTAATCTTTATTTCATGTAATATTTAAATTTACATATAATGACTTAATGTATAAAATATATCAGCTATTTAATTTATACTGTTTGTGAAGTATGTTGTTATTATAACTATTGTTAATATTATTACTATTGTTATCAAATGTTATCTATATAATTAGTAAATTGCTATTCAACAAGTATCAATATTAAAACAAAAACGGTTTGATATATGACACTTTACGTGTAATGAACATAAAATATATTTTTTAATAAAATTGTGAAAACAAATCATTTTTTTTCATAATAGTCTGACTTTGGGAGAAAACCAAGTCAAACCTGGCAACTCTGCAAAGCGCGTTCTGCGCATGCGCGTGTGTAGAGACGCTACAACTGTCACTAAGAGCAACCAGCGTCTCCTGTAACCAAAGCTCAGTCCATTCTTCACCAGCTCAGTGTGACAACAACACCGCGTTTACAGATTTGATTCTCTCTGCTTGTTAACACAACCCGTTCCTCTTCAGAGCTAACAATGACAGTCCGCTTTAAGGTACGTTACTGGCTTTAGT
Source organism: Crenuchus spilurus (assembly GCA_036984385.1). Taxonomy (NCBI): domain Eukaryota; kingdom Metazoa; phylum Chordata; class Actinopteri; order Characiformes; family Crenuchidae; genus Crenuchus; species Crenuchus spilurus. The sequence continues at coordinate 11,095 of BRDA01020897.1, forward strand.
AGTATAGAGGAAGTGTGCGACAGTAGCTCACTACTGTAAACACAGCGTCCTCTCTTGACGTCATCACGCTCAGAGTCACACTGAAGTGCTTTCGCTTTTCCTGGACTCAGATAAACAGAACTAGAATTGAGTGGATGGAGGGTAATGTACAGCAACTGTTTTTATGTGTTCATAGATTAACATCATTGAAAGACGTTGCGAATGTAATATGAAGCCGGGAAGCGAAAATGTTGTTTTAAATGGCTTGTTTTGGACAGCTAGCTGCTGAGCTGTACTTATACGCAGTGTGATACCTGTGATCCACTCCTTAATGAGATGAAGGCTGTGTCTTAAATGTAAGGTATGCTGCCTACTCAGGCTGCCTTCTGAGGCAGGAAGTCGTGTCTCAAATCTAATGTTTACATACAAGACTGCATTTAGTCAGTTGTCGGGCTAACACCAAGCTGTGGGTATTTTGGCAGTGTGTTTATGACTAATGGCTTTGTTAAAAATTCCTTTATCTCTGTGCTGCTTTCTAAGGAACCTACGTAGGCAGCAAGGGATCAAGGCATCTACCTTCAAGTTTCAGACACACCCAAAGCAACACTGTTATTTAATTTGCTTTGAAGTCAAAGACGACCTTGATATAAGGGCTGGCTGATAGGAGGATAAGGAAGGATTCAGACAGTCTTACTGTGGAGTAGTTAAACATGGATTAAGTTAAACCTACGGCTGTGTCTGAAACTTGAAGGTAGCTGCCTTGATCCACTGCTGCCTAAATAGGCACCTTAGAAGGCAACATTGATATAAAGGCATTTGTTATGTTTATAACTCATTCACTGGGAATCAGTACACTGCCACAGCTTCATACTAGCTCAAAAACTGACCACCAGAGTTTAAAATGCAGCCTTTTATGTGAACATTACATTTGGACACAACTTCATTACTTCCTGCCTCAGAAGGCAGCCTAAGCAGGCAGCATTTCTTACATTTCAGACACAGCCTTTGGCTTGTTGTAAATCTGTTTTAATTCCGCCGACAGGTGTGCACTGAGTAATTAAAACACAGTTAACAAAGTACATCAATGTTCCACTGTATTTTTAATCTGCATTTCTATACTCAAATGCAAAATATTAATGTTTATTTTTCTAAAATAAACTTCAAATTAGTTAGTGCTGAACACAAAAAATTTAGCTGCTTTTAGCACTTTTTTAAAACTTTTTTTCTAGAAATTTGTTCAGGCTGCACAACACTTAAGGGACTATATGTAGGTCAGAAGAAGGTGCCCTTCACTGAGACATAAACCAAGTCTTTTGTTTTATTTGTTTGGAACTTATTCAAACATCAGTAAAGCAGCCAACACTCAAAGCAATACATGTTTTCCAAACTTTTTTCCGATGTGTATCGCAACTGAAAATATTGCACACTGTCTAAGACGGCCTTAATATAAGAGCTGGCTAATATTAATGCCATGACACACATTCCACATTGAATATATATTGTACAGTAGTACAAAAAATACTTGACAGCCCAAAATAGGTAGAAATGAACAACTTGAGTAGAACGAGTAGTCTTCAACTTTCTCTGTTCTGTGTGTATCTTAGAACACTGCAAATGAATGAATCTCTGAATGAAAGGAATTGTTGTTGGAGTATAAAAAATTTTACTTGCTCGAGGTTCACGGCTGTGTGTTTCCAATACTACACAGGGAATCAGCGAGTATCAGAATAAATACAAAGCTCGACCACGGCGAGTGAAGAGCACATCACTGCAGCACAGGATGCGATTGGCTGGACTCCGCTCTGACCAGCTGGGTAAGACACAACCGGAATCTAATAGAGATAGAGAGTGACATGCTGGGTTTGTGTTGGAATTGTGGAATTTTTGATGCACAAGCTAGTATACATCCGCATGCCTTCTCATAAAGATGTCTTTAAAATGTGATAGCAAAGTTCTACAGACTAGACAGTCCTGTAAAGTGAGGAATTTAAAGTAAAGGAAGTTCTGAAAGAGAAATTTACATTAGAGAAAGGACAGTCTTGAAATTCTTGAAAAGGTATAAAAGTTCTTCCTGCGGAAAGGCCAGGGACACTGCATACTTTTTAAACCATGAACAGAGCAGCAGATTTTCTGTTTGTGTTGAAGCTACGGCTGCTCACCTGTTGTTACCGTTTGTTTAAAGGTATAAGCAGAGAGCCCCAGTTCCAATCGAAGAGGAGAGTTCCCTTCTACCCACCCCAAGTGTCTCGTTCTCTACAGTGGAGAGATTCTACTGTTTCACAAAGGCAGAGGAATGCACCCAGACCTGCTAGCTCTCTAGCAGTGGTGCCTGTCGAACGGTCCGGCAGTGCAGAGAAGGTAGAGACCCCTCTGGCCCCAAGGGCCTCAAAAACAAACCAGCTCCAGGAAGAGGTTCAGTCTGCTCAAATAACCAGTCCACCTATTGGCCAACAGAAGCAGGAGCCTCTCTCAAATGGAGTGAGTAATGATTTCAAAGTCAAACGCAGACTTACCAAAGATAAAGTTTATCTTTTGCATGCAGCAACATTAGAGCACCTGCCCAGTATCTGTTGAACAGTAGGTGAATGAATGTGCAACATTTCTCCATTTGTATACTGTCCCTCAGGTAAACCATGCACTGAGAAAGAAGGCAGGTCTGAGGTCAGATCATCCGAGGAACTCGCATCAGAGCTCAGAGTACCAGAGACAGTTTCTGTGGAAAACTCCAGTGGCAGAATCTCCTCTTCTGGCTGCACATCAGGCACTCATTTCACAGCATACAACAATGCATCACCATTGAGTCTATAACATGGACATAAGACATTGATTACAATAAACAAACATTATATTACACAATCCCAGTGGACTCACTGTAAATATGTGACCCCGCCAGGGAAAACCAGGCCAAAGTCACTGGTCAACTTATTGAGATATTGTGTCACTCACATTAGCGACAAAACTTAGCTAATGTCATGTCACACGCCGTCATGGCTTAGCGATGGTCGGCTGCACAGACGAGTCACTTCTCTCCAATGCCATCTGTCTCTGGTTGCTTGTAGCAGGCTAGCACCTGATAATCCAGTCCACGTC
>BRDA01020899.1:0-10331 GCA_036984385.1 Crenuchus spilurus
ATATATAAAATGTTCCTCACTTGTTTTAGCCTACAGATCTGTAAGAAAACACTGAAGATGCACAAGTAATCTTAAAAATTTCTCCACTACCACCACACAGAACAATTAAGTCCAGGTTATATAATATCAGGAGCTGACAGGGCAGCCGTTTTCTCAGATAAAATTCTCCATCTTGCTGTCACGAGGCTGTTCTAATAAATATGGGAAAATTGATCACCTGTCAGCGTGGAGATAATTATTTCATATTGATGCATTGGTCTTGGGGAGTTTGCAGAACATACTTTATATATATTAAAAGTGAACTGACAGGCCATTTTTATTGCTGTTCTCAAATTTCTGTGATGGACAAACCGGCTTTGCAGTAACAATAACATTGTCAAAAGCACAAGAATGACCCCGTCACAAACAAGTCATTTGTGTAGTTAAAAAAAAGAATAGTTTTAAGTACATAACTGCAGATTTTGTCAAAAAGAATAGGAAACATATGGCTTCGGCTCTGTGGCCCAGTGCCAGTGAATCAAAGAGAAAAACTACTCTGTAAAATAAACAGCATTTTAATAAGACTCTCAGAACAGTTAGCTTTTGATCATGCTGAGAAAGTGGGAGGAGATTAGCATTTTAAAATGGCTGCCTGCCAAGTCTGTACTCGAGGGCGAAACTACAATATTTCTCTTTTATGACACACTCCTTGTTGTGTTTTCTAATGGATCATTGACACACCATTTAAAGTACACTTCTTATCCTGAGACAAGGAGGCTACAAAATAAGGTGATATGTCATGAATGACTCAGTCTAGCTATGGGATTAAAACAAAATTTATTCATTTATATCCTGTAGAGGACACACACAGACACATACAGTAAATGGACAAATGTATTGGGAGTATCTGTCTCTACTGTCCAGAGAAGACTTCCTACTGAATTTTGGAGCATTGCTGTGAGGATTTAAATGAATTCAGCGACAAGAGCATTAGTGAGGCCAGGATGTTCGAAGATCACCACCTCAGCTCATTCCCAACCCACTAACTCGTCCCAAAAGTCCTGGATGGAGCATCATCATTCCAGAGAACACAGCTCCACAGCTCAGTGCTTGGGGGCTTTATACCCCTCTAGCCCATGCCTGGCATTAGGCATGGTGCCAAAAAGTTCATGTTTATCTGCTCCAGAGAGTCTTATTCTACTGGCAGTACTTCTCTACAGGGACTAGACAAGCTGTGTGTGTGCATTTGCACATCTGTGTCAACTTAAAGTAGCTGAATGTATTCATTAGAAGGGATGTCCACATACATGTGGACGTACAGTGTACATATAGATACTCCCTTTAACCAGGTATCCCTAGTGAATCTATTGAAGGAAAGTATAATAGTAGCCCAATGTATCCATAGGTAGCTTATCTTTCTCCAAACAGCTCTCCATCTCTAAAAAGGTCATACTCACTGTACCCTGCCTGAGGTAACAAAGCCGCTTTTCTTTTCTTTTTTAACATGCATGCCACCCTGTCCACTAATGTGTGGTCTAAGACACTGCATTTGCTTCAACAGAGAAAGACAGAGAGAAAGAGAGAGAGAGAGAGAGAGAGAGAGAGAGAGAGAGAGAGAGAGAGAGAGAGAGAGAGAGAGAGAGATTAACAACTTGAATTAATTATACTGTAACTCCATCATATGTTTAGAAGAACATTATCAATTGTATAAGTTTCACTAACAAAGATAAACTCTACACCAACATGATCTCATAGACGACTGTTGTCATGTTTTCTACAGTTGTGTTAGATAATCTGGGTCTAAGAATTTGAAGTTATAAGAATCTTGAATTAAATTTTAGTAAATCACGTCTATCACACCCTGTCAGAAATGATAACATTCATGAACTTTTGTATTTTGGTCATAAAAGAGCCAAATATGAATACTGCTACATGTTGCTAAAGCTGACACTGTACAGCACTAAACTGGGATCCTCACATGCCAGTCTTGATACACTACCTAAAAAACCTAAAAACATAACATATAAGAACTTGTTTTTGATCACAAAGTCTAATGCGACCATCTTGGCAGATCATAATCGACTAATCTTGTCCATTATAGAAAGTAAATGTGAACGGTTGTTATTTAAATTACAAACATGATAAACATGTATATTTCAAGTAGGTGCCTCCCATAATTGGATTCCCCTAATGCTAAATGTTTATGATGTCTGGGATATGGCAAATCCATAACAGCAATCAACATGTGAAGGTTTTAATCACATATTAAGGTTGTTAGTGTTTAAAAATAAGTGGTGCAACATAGACAATGAATAAACTCCAGATTAGTGCTAATGGATTTTGTGTTGGAGTTTAGAATAAATACTTCACGGCTAAACATCAGGGCTAGCAGTTCACACTCTGCAAAATTGTACCTTAAAATATAGTTTGGAAATGTATATTGTCGAATAATCTGCAAACACACAGATTCAAAAATCATATTCACATTTTTGTTTGGTTGATTGTACTGACCACAGTTAATTAAAAGGAAAACAACTAGACTTAAATTATTAGCCAAACAGCTGGTAGATGTTTCATTTGATCTTAAAATGTTTACTAAGGGGGAAAAAGAGGGGAAAATACTTCATTTACAGCATACTGACTTTAAACCACTCTAGGGAGCACCATGCAGACAGTCTGCAAGAAAATGCTTTGATTATGCTCACTTTGGAGTTTTTTGATTTATGCTCACTTTGGAGTTTTTATTAGCTATTTCTCCTTTCCAACTGTCACAGCAAATTAATACAGTGTAATGTCTCACACACACACACACACACACACACACACACACACACACACACACACACACACACACACACACACACACACAACAAACTAGAGATAGAGATAGTCTAGAGATTATGTAGAGATCCTAACGTACACTTTGTATAGGTATATGTGTCTTACCTGAACAGTCTTTGGTTTTTGTACCAGTCTTTGACATCTGTCAGATACATTCTTACACTGTCAAATGCTACTTACCTTTAACCTACTTAGAGTGAGAAAGACAAAAATACAACAAGCTATGTCTGACATTGTGTATTATTCATCAAGAAACCAAACAATAGCCTCAAAGTAGCATCAAATTAAAAGTGGAATTGCAGCACATTTGACAGCATGTCCAATTTTCAGCAGTGAATTGTTGCACAGGTGGCTGGCAGCTTGACGACGATCCACAGTTTCTCCTTGAAAAACAGATGGTAATCCATAGCCAAGAAAGAATCTAACTCCATTAAAAGCAAAGAACGTGGGGCTGAGTGAACTAGCCAAAGTGAATCCTAAAAAGTGTTAGTAAACTCGGGGTTGTAGAGGGGAGACGAAGGTGAATTAGATGTGGGCAAGGGGATAATTATAAAGTCTAAGAAGGGGAAAAAGTTACTGTCCATATGTGTCGAGGTATTGGGTTGGAGGATGAGGGAAATCGGTTAGTACTTTAGTAAGTAAGGGAGAGTCAGACACAAAAATGGTTGTTAGTACAGTTACAACAAAGGTTTGGTTCAAACAGCTGTATTAGTAACAGAATTTGATTTTAGTAAATTTAGTAAAATTAGAAGAAACACAATTGGAATAGTCAATTTGAGAAATCCTCTGCAATTTGACTTGAAAATCTGATCAGATTGATTAGAATTCTCATGATGTTGACTGGTGAAAAGGGTTTTGTTGAGGATAAGAAAAAACAAAACGATCCATCCAAAAATGCTAGTATGATGGAGAACAAGCCATGCAGTTCAGGAGATGAATGAGGATGGATGAATGAAGGCTTCTAGCAGACAAACAAAATCAACAAGGGCTTCAGATCAAATGAAAGCCAACCAAAACCACACAAGTAGCAATGAGAGAGGGCTGTCCAAATAAAACCGCAGAAAGCACCACTCCACCAGACAAATGCGGGAAATAAATCCATAAACATTTAGTATATTATGGGGGTTATCCTGAAGGCGAGACAAAGGAAACCAAAATGAACCCAGTGGCTGAAATCCAAACACTCGTGCAAGCCGAAACACTCTCGGCTTGGGAAACACAGACACCCTCCCAAGATGGAGATGAGCGAAATGCAAGCTGGCAAAATTCGTGCAACACAGAACGCAAGAATGACTATCAAAAAGAGAAAAAAGGTCAAAAATCTGAATGATTTATGACAGGGTCAAAGTTCACTAGAAACTCACCACAAATAAAATTTAAAAGAAAGAAAAAAATGTCAAAAGTTAAAGAATAGGAAAAAAACAGAAGAGAGAGAGAGAAAGACTTTCACTCTTACAGTGAATAGAGGATTCTTAGTAGTGCTCAAAATGAAGTCATTCATGAATCAGGAAAAAAGTTCTACCTTCTAAAAAGTTCTACAAAATAAATAAATAAGTAACTTTCTTTTGGTCTGTAGCCAATGCTTAATGTATCCCTTTCTAAGAACGATGCCCCACCGGTTCATTAAAGCACAGTAATTGCATACTAATCCATATACATTAGAGCTTCTCATTTTAGAGTCAACTGCTCCTGTTCTGTATAAGATGAACTATATCAATGACATACTTTAAATCTAAATGAACCGCATGGTGGGAAATGGTAGTGTAGCAAGTGCAGGTGGCATCACCTTCTCAGCTATAAAAGAAAAGTCCTTTCCCTCTCCCTTACTTTTTTTCCTTTCTTCTCTTCAATTTTTAACAAGGTAGGGAGTGAGGTCATTATTTGTTTTAGTAGATTATATTTTGAACAACAGAGAAAGAAAAATGTACTATAAAAAGGGTACTTCTTGGGAGACTATTCAATTAATCCATATATGTATGCATATATATGCTCAGATAAATATATACATATACATATATAACTGAATAATGTAGTCAGTTGTCAAAAATAATAGTATGTCAGGTTGATTTGGTCATGCAGTGTGAAGGAGGCCAGATAAAGGGTTTCGAGTTAGTGTTAGTATTAATGAACACAGTCAATCGGACACAATCCTTACATTCAGGAAATTTCCCTACATGCCTTCATGCAGCCTTGGGGGCATGGTTGCAGAGCCCGTGTTTTGACGAGTTCGATATCAGGCAGTAAGGTACTTTCATGGGAGGCTATATTTGATATGTTTTTTCTTAGTTTGAAATTTATTCTACAATTTAACACAATGTTAGTTATCTATGACACAAGTCATCAAAACTTAAGCTGTGGGTAAGGTCAACTGTTACATACCCGAAACAAATCAAATCAAGTTCCTTGACTGGTATACCCAATTAGAAACAGTTCATAATTGTTAATTACACTTTCCCTTTGTGAAAACAAAGTCTAATTAAACAATTACTCATGTGGAGGCAATTAACCACTATGCACTTAAATTAATAAAAATCACCTCATTAAGAAACACAAAAACTGCATCTTGTTCTATATTTTATTAGTACCATATGTCCCTCCAGCATTTCAACATAAAGTCGTCAGTTCTTTACGATGTTTATAAGGATTTTTTTTACAAATAATGTTTTAAGTAATAAACAATTAAAAATTATAAGTAAAAAATTAAGTTGGTAAGTATTTAAGAAAATACGAAAGTAGTTAAATAAATTAGTTGCTACGTAAGTAAGTAAGTAAGAGATTATGTATGCAGGCAAGTAACTAAATAAATATATAACTAGGTAAGTAAGCAAGTAAATAATGAACCAAGTAAGTAGGCAAGCAATTGAATAAGTTAGTACATAGTTATGTAAATACATTTCTAAGTAAATAAGTAACCAGAAAAGTAAACTTCTAAGTAAACAAGAACTTCATTAAGTAATTAAGTAACTAAGTAAGTGAGCAATTAAGTAAACAACTACTTTAGGTAGATAATTCAATACTTAATTAGGTAATGCTGCTAATTTCTGACAGGAAACTTTAAAATCAAATACACAAAATGATGTTACTAAATTATATTTATGCTCACTTCTCCACAAAATGACAATGGTTTCAAACCAGTACAGGTTTTCTAAAGTTGAACTTACTGTTAATAAATATTAAATAAATAAATAAATAAATAAGTCAATAATGAAAGATTGAAATGATTTAAATGTGTATTTAAGTAAATACAAAAAATGAAACTAATTTATATAGTACAGATGCTATAAATTAATGCATCTTACTGCCTGACACTGGAGTCATCGTAGCAAAGGGCATCTGATGGTCATTTAAGGTCATTAGTTTTAGCTTTTCTTATTCATAAGAAAACAAACAAGGGGCAAAATAAAGAAAAATACATTAAACATACAAACCTATATATTTGCTTTTTTTCCTCTATTTTTTGTCTTAGTTTTGCTGTCTACTTTAGACCTCGCAATTTTAGGGAGTAGATGAACATTTGATGAGTAAAAACGCATAAATTAAAGATATAAAAAAGTGAGAGAAAAAGGAATAAGATGTGAATATTTTACTTTTTTCTTGCTACCTTGAGACCGATGGGAGTTTGTGTAGTCAGTAAAAGCAAAAAGAATAGAAAGAGGAAACGGAAATCCAGGGCAAACCAAAGTATAAGACAATTAGAATGATATCTACCATATAATGCAGTTTGTTTACCATAGCGTGTCCAATGCCTGAGTGCTTTAGGAGAAAATAGGGGAGGGGAAGAAAAAAAATATATAACAGTGACAAACCGTGAACTCAATAAAGGTCAGTTAAACTTTCCATCTCTTCAGTGGAGATGGATTTCAGTAATAGTAGAGAAGAGAATCCTTATTGGTAGGTGGTTGTACACCAACCTCTCAATTATTTTGTATACGTAAATGGAATTAAGCTATTTTTAATAGAGAGAATAAGAGAAATTGTCCAAATAAGGAGATAAAATATACTATTTTTAGGTATAATCTCTTCATTGAAGGGTTTGTCAATTGAAGAAATAAAAATGACAATATCATAAAGAGGTTAGTACGTAAGTACGCAAGTTAAGTAGAGAAAACAACAGATGGTCCAACATTCCATGGATGAGACAATGTTAGTCATTTCAAACACAAAAAGGTAAGGAAAACAACACAAGTTCAAATCAAACTGGAAGAACTTGAAGCTGTTTGGTTAGTAAGAAGACACAAGAGTTAGCATAAAACAATTTCCAGAGAAAGAGATTCAGAGAAAGAGAGAGAGAGAGAGAGAGAGAGAGAGAGAGAGAGAGAGAGGAGGAGGAGGAGGATTAGGGGAAGATAAGGGGGCTGGGCTTTGTTTGAGCGACAAGGATTAGAGGAAAAGCATTAGTAATCATTCTGATTGGCTAGTCCTGGCTGTGGGCGTGGCCTGCACTGAACGGAGACAGGAGCAAGAGATGAAGAAGGATGTTTGCAGAGAATTTGGGCCAAATTGTCTTGACATATTACTCGTTTCACTGGGAGATCTTGTGTGGGAGCCATTTTTGAGGACTATGAAGAAGCCAGAAACAAATAATGATCAACAGTGTTATCATTTCAGGAAGCATTTGAAACGTTTACATTCAAAACTATATAACATGAAAAAAGTGAATGAAATAGCCAGAAATCACGCAAGGAAGAATGAAAAAGAAATAGAAGAGATGCCATGCAGCCTTCTTGGACCTGGAAAGAGAACAAAATGATGTTTAATGTCCAATCAGGGGAGAATCATTTCCAAAACATCACAGTGAACCATGCCTTCATATCAGACCTCGGATATCTCTAATAATCACTTGCAGAAGCCATTTTCTTCTTTGGGAGTAATAGCTCTTCTATCTAGCAATGAGTAAACTGGACATGCTGAGCTGATAGATCAGCTAAAGAGATCAGCTAATTTGCTATTAGTCTTGATTTCCAATAGAACCAAAATATTGAAAATGGTTTTAAAATGGCATGTAGTTAATCTACTAAAAATACAAGCGCTTATCAAGCATGAAGGAAAATTAGCAACGTACAAAATCATCTCAGCCTTCAGCCTCATCTGTCCTGTTTTGCCTGTTTTGTCTGCCAATTTCTGCCATATTCATTAATTAATTTATTTATTTATTTTTGCTATAAATGGCATGCACTGGAGGGACAGTATCAGCTATAGCATATTCCACTGCATTTACAACTTCTGAGCCCTGCTGTATTTCCCTGACTGTCTGTGGGCTTTGCCAGCTTAAGGGCGAACATTAAAGAGGCGGTAAGAGAATATGAAAACCCATTAACGAGTCGTTTCACACAGAAGCCATACTCCGGGTTGATGTATTCCACTGTCAACAGCGATGGGGCCGCTGAGGACGCGAGAACAAATTAGGCTTTCCTGAGGAACAGCTGACAGAGCTGAAGGCTAGGGAGTGGAATTTGAAGGCACTTTTTTCTGCTCTGTGTAACAAACACATGTACCTTTTGTGGTTTTTATACAAGGGTAGTTAAAACATTTTCACTGAACTGCACTGTAAATGTGTCCTGTGTCCTATGGTGCAACATAATAAATACACAAATAAATCTTAGTTCATATATAAATAGCACAAGGGAGATTTATCTTCATTGTTAAGACACATATTTTCATATAGTGTTACTAGTAATTTAATACAGAATTACAAATAACATTATTTTCCCTATTAATTATTTAAGTCACAATAAAGGATGTTAAAATTTGTCAGGCTTTTATTGAAATGCAGGTTTTAGTGAATGTTATATCAATTCTGCAGGAAAAATAATATGTAATGACTATTTACTTAGTAAAAATAAAATATATGTATTATTTTATTTTATTACTATTTATTAGATTTATTTCTTAGTACACTTTTCTTTCAAATGTATTTAAATGTTTATTATTAGATATTGAACCATACCTGAGACAGTCATACCTTAATTTTGTGATTTGGCTCAAAATTGTCATGTATGACACAAATGTCAAGCCATTTCAACAATCCATGATTTACACATATCTGAATTAACAACAACAACAAAAATAATAATAATTCAAATTTACGGTTCAATTTACTAAAACTACTCCTAAACCATATCATCTTGGTAAGTTTCTAAACAGCTTTTTCCTAAAAAATGTCCAAAAACAAACATACAGACACAGGCATATATACATGCACATTTAAGTCTAATATTTGAGAAGAGATTTGGCTTGATCTGGCAGTACACTTTACAAATGTCAGGATATAATCTTACACAACAAAACAAGCTTGGTGAAGTAGCTCATTAAAACCTGATGATACCATCATTGATCTTTATACTCAAGAGTCGTTTCAATCACTAGCAAACAGCCTGTTTGTAAAGGATTAATGAAACGTAGTAAGTGCATTAGGAGGGATAATGATCATATTGAAGCAGAGTGGGAAAGATAATCGCCATTTGACTGCAGTGGAATAAAGTCAAATCAAAGCCTGCTCAGAACCTGTTCAGGTTTACATTAACCTGTGGTTTCCACAGAAAGTCTTAGATAGACAAGGGAGTGGCTTAATTCTTACTGTTTTTGCTATTGATTCAATTTACAACATGTTATTGTTCAATGCCTGTCCAATTTATTTGCAATAACATATATACTGACTTAGTTACTTGGTGAACATTTATATATTCAGATCTACTCTTCTGACTCTTCAGTTTCAGTGCTTTAATGACAAAATATAGAAAAAAAGTTTGTTATATATATAAATCTATATAGACCAGTACATTTTCAAATCATAAAACCATCCCTCGCCTACTACAAAAAGATGCTATAGATTGACCGTTTACATTCTGCACTTCTATATGTCCATGTATGTGGTGTTGTTTGGACTAGGTGTGTTAATACTTTCTGGAGGAGGTATCCTTTGTTAAAGACAACGAAAACTTGCCGTTTGCCTCACCGCCTACCACTTCGCCCACATGACCCTTTGCACTTGCTTGTCATTGAAAATGAACAGAGGATGTGCATATGCCACTTGAGAAAAGCCACTGAGGCAAATAAATGAGTGTGTGAATTATATTCTAGATTTTGTTGAGAAGTTATGAACAGAACATTCTGTAAATAAAGTTTCAATTTGCCAGAAAGTTTTACATGACTTACCAAAATGTACATGCATATCCTCATTCCACTTGAGCAGTTACATTTATTTTTGGTATTGTAGCTGAAAATTTGGTGAGCTAGAGAGTGCATTTCAATCCTGGCAGATAAATCTAGCACAGTAGAAATGAGGAAGACTAAAACAAGAAAAAAGATGCACTTGCACTGTTATTGAAAACATTCAATGTATTATCAATAAAAAAAAAAAATTATTATCAGAAAAAAAGTTATAATAATTCTGATCAACCTAATGGGATTCACTTTTTTTCATATACCGTATTTTCCGGACTATAAGTCGCTCCTGAGTATAAGTCGCACCAGCCATAAAATGCATAATAAAGAAGAAAAAAACATATATA
>BRDA01020900.1:703-12618 GCA_036984385.1 Crenuchus spilurus
CACACACACACACACACACACACACACACACACGTGAGGTTAGTATGAAAGTCTGTGTGTGTGTGTGTGTGGGGCTTAGGCAGGTGTCAGGGTGTATGATTGGAGTGCACACACACACACACACACACACACACACACACAGATATGACGCGCACGCATTTGATGCGCACGGTACTGTGTAGATGCATAGTGCCACTGTACAGTAAAATCTCTCTTCTCCCATTTCACTTCAGCATCTGACTGCTGCCAAGAAATTCAGCAACTGGCTGAAGAATGTGATGTCATGGTTCGTTCTTTGCTGTTCAGTACAAAAAAGTTTTCAGTCGCATATCTATATTCAGGGCTGGTGTGCACGCGGGCTGTGCCTGCCTTTTGAATGCACAACATAATATTAATAGTACAGTATTTAACATAATTACTGTAAGTATGTTATTAAAATTAAATAGGTTTAAGGGTTTAAAACATTTTTACTATCAAATCTTTTCAAAAAGAAGGAGTACAGCACACGAAATTGGACTTGATTCTGTGAGTGAGATGCAGGTGTTGTGCTGCTCATACTGGACCTTTGCGCTCTGCACAGTAAAATCTCTTTTCTCCCATTTCACTTCAGCATCTGACTTCTGTCAAGAAATTCAGCATCTGGCTTTAGAATGGGAGGCCATGGTTCGTTCTTTGCTGCTCAGTAAAAAACAGTTTCACTGTGCCTGAGTCTTTCGACCATGCAAAATAATATTAACAGTATTTAACATAATTACTGTAAGTATGTTATTAAAATGATCTAAATTTAAGAGTTTAAATTATTGTACTTGATTTTGAGGGTAACACGTGAGAAAGAATGAGATGCAGGTGTTGTGCTGCCCATACTGGACCTTTGCTCCAAAGCGCCAACTAACAGCAGCCACTCGTATCTTGAAATTTCCCTCGGATCTCAAACAATACAGACTGAGTCGCAGCTCGTATAATAAAAAATGTGTATGTTGGTCTGCTTGTATCCCAAGGTACCACTGTATATGCAGTGGTGCTTGAAAGTTTGTGAACCCTTTAGAAATTGGTATATTTCTGCATTACTTTGATTTAAATAAGAAAAAAATTGACAGATGAGACAAAATATTACACTTCCTCATTTATTTACTCAGAAAAATTAGCCAATATCACCTGCCTTTCAGTGTCATAGGTATGTGAAACTTTGCTTTCAGTATCTGGTGTGACCAATTTGTGCAACAATAACTGCAACTAAACATTTCCAGTAATTGTTGATCAGTCCTGCATATCAGCTTGGAGGAATTTTAGCCCAGTCCTCCAAACAAAATAGCTCTTGGCCCTTCCAAAACCATGAGCATGATTCTTTAAAGAATTTAACAAGAATTTAAACATTCTCTGGTAGAACAATGTGTGTGTTTAGTGTCATTGTTTTGCTACATGACCCACCTTCTCTTGAGATTCAGTTCATGGACAGATGTCCTGACATTTTCTTTAGAATTCTCTGATATAATTCACAATTCCTTGTTCCATCAATGATGACAAGCCGTCCTGGCCCAGATGCAGTAAAACAGGCCCAAACCTGATACTACCACCACCATGTTTCACAGATGGGTTTTTAATTTTGAAATGTAGTGTTTTTCTTTTCCAAACATAACACTTTACTTTAAACCATAAATATCTATTTTGGGTTCACCTGTCCATAAAACATTCTTCCAGTAGCCATCTGACTTCATGTTCATGTTATCTTTAGGAAACTGCAGACTTTAGAAGAGCAGATGACTTTTTCCTTGCAAACCTTCCAAGTACACCATTGTTGTTCACAGTGTTCTCCTGATGGTGGACTCATGAAGTTACCTTAGGTTGCTTTTTGACCTCATGGACTTTTAAAGGCACAGTATGTAATATTTCGGGTTATCTTTTAGCAGAATTTAATATAATCGCTAATAAAAATGATTAAAAACACATCTAATCATTATAAACTAAGAAGTAATTTGATTATTTTACCTTAGAATAAACTGTTTATATCTACATTGGTCGCGGGTCGAACACCGACTGAGGCCGCCATGTTGCATCGCCATGTTTCTACAGTAGTTCAAAAAGGACAAACGAGGCTAGCAAAAACCGTTTGTGTTGTAAAGATGAATTGGCCACTCAAATTCGATGGCGCTGTAGCTTTGTTTTACCGTTGGCTGACATAAAACAGGAGAAGAAATAAACATAAACCTCAGTAAGAAGAAATACATCGAGGAGAAGCAAGAAGAAAGGTTTTTTGGTTTATTTGTTAAGATGGCGGAACATTCTTATGCTCATTAAGAAGAGAAAACAACTTCAATCGTCAGAGAAAAGAAAACAAGATGAGACCAAAAGACATCGGGACAGACAGCGACAAAACTCGGGTAAACATCGGTGTTGCCTTTCCTAGATGGAAACAGCTAATGAGGGACAAAAGTTTTCAAAGTGATGCCGAAATTGCCTGCAAAGCAGCGCGCTCATTCATACAGCCTCGAATGGTGCTCAACCGCTAGGAGACCATCAATAGTCAAGGTAAGCAAATCCTCACAGAAGCACGGGAGCACAACACCTAGAGTTCCACATAACTTTATTAGAAGCTTACTTATTGGCTGAAGTGCCTTCTTCAGAGCATGGCACGCTTACCTTGACTAGAGAAAAATGTGTATCCTGTCTGCATTATCTGTCTACAGTGAAGCAGTTTGATGTGTTTACTTTGTTACTTTGTACAGAAAACAGCTAATCTTACCACCTGACATATCACTAGCTCTAAAGCTGCTATTAGACATCGCGTTCGGGAGTATGAAAGATTTATGACACTTGACAGTCACCGTAGAGACTCCTTTGTGTTTGGAAGGGGGGGCTGTGGAAAGAGTTTTCAGTTAGTTGCAATATGGACACTAAACCACTAGATGTCGCTGGAAACTACATACTGTGCCTTTAAACTTCTTGCTCTTGACATGATCTTTATTGGTTAACCTGTCCTAGGGTCTTGAATTCCCTCCATTTGTACACAGTCTGTCTGACTGAGGATTGGTGGAGTCCAAACTCTTTAGAGATGGTTTTGTGACCAAACATGTGTTGTGAAGTGCAGATTCTGATAGATCCCTGTTTATTTATTCTATTTATTCTTTAGATAAAACAGGTGCCCACTCACACCTGATTGTCATCACATTGATTAAAAACATCTGACTCTAATTTCACCTTCAAATTAACTGCTAATCCTAGAGGTTCACATACTTTTGTCTCTCACAAATATGTCATATTGGATCATTTTCCTCAATAAATAAATGAGTAAGTATAATATTTGTGTCTCATTTGTTTAACTGGGTTCTCTTTATCTACTTTTAGGACTTGTGTGAACATCTGATGATGTTTTAGGTCAAATTTATGCAGAACTATAGAACATTCTAAAGGGTTCACAAACTTTCAAGCAGCACTGTATATACTGCACAGACATTATATGGGTGGATCATTCTCAGTGCTATAACACTGGGTTAGTGTGTGTTGAGTGTATCAGACAGAGCAGAACTGCTGGAGTTCACTTACTGTCTTCTATGACACCTACATTGTTGATCCATCTTGCAGACGTAAAGTCAGAGACAGTAGCTCATCTGTTGCTGCAGTTTCTGTCGGTCATTGTCTATCCATCATCATCAGTGGTTACAGGACTTTTGGTTGGTGGAGTAAACTCAGTGACACTGAGTTCCATAAAAACTCCAGCAGCTCTGCTGTGTCTGATCCACCCATGACACACACTAATGCCTAGTTCTACACCACTACACCATTTTAGCCCAGTAATTTGTACATCACCCACAAAACCCTCTGCTCTGAAGCAAATATGGGATTACTCGGTGCTCGCTCAGTCATGTGGTGTGAAAGATGCTCACGGAGCCGTCGCCCGAGTGATCACAGACCAGTCACAGACACCCGAAAAATATTTTACATGATGAATATCTGATCCAGTCGGCAACTGTGAGTCAAGAGCAGTAACTACCTACAACCAATGTGATCACGTAGAGAGAACCACGTGTTGTGACTGCACTACAGAAATAATGTGATTGATTATATCTATGATCAGTGTAATGGACAGACTAAAGAAAGCTGGCGACAGTATGTAATATAACTGTTACTGTACTGCCAGCTGGACAAAACGGCATAAAATGATTCAACCACTACTGTCCAACTCTCTTTCTCATACATATTCTTTCCTTTTTCTTCTTTCTTTTGTTGCTGCAAATCAGCTCAGTAATGACTTGTATTGCTTGTTTCTTTATGTCCATTTTATAAAATAGCGTATCTCCTGCATGGCAGCACTAGTTCTGGTGTGTGAGTCTGCGATGAAAAATCATGTAGTTCATGACCCCGTGTCGCTGACCAGGCATGTAGTGAGAAAACTACAACAACTGAAAGACTATCAATTACAGCTCTACCAGTCATGTAGTGTTAACGGCACAATGAACAACGACTCAAAAAAGTCATGTAGTTGGATCCTGATACCATGGCCATGCTGAGCATGATCTGCCAACCAAAAAAAGTCCCTGCTCTGTGGCGGTCCTGCCTACTGAAGAATAGGGTGAAACAGAAAATGCAGACAAACACATGAAATATGGCCCAAAGTGGAACTTATAAATGGACAGTGAGTGTAGATACAATGAGGTGGTTTTAATGGTCTTCTTTAATGTCATCAGTAGCATTAATTTAATAAGCAGTAATTATGCTCTGAATTCAGGCATTTAAGCTGATGTTCTCAAGTGGAAATAAAATTTTAATTTAAAACATACAGAAACAAAGCCAACCCAGCTAAACCTCAAGGCTAATGTACCAGACTCCCACCATACAGGGGAAAGAACATGAAAATCTGACTGCAAAATAGTGGACAATCTGTGTTTTATATTCAGAATTAAATCATTTTCATGTGTTTACTGATAGCCTCAGTCTTCTAGGTTTGAGTTTTTTACTTGTTATTCAAATGTGCTCCCTGGCACAAGCTTGGGACCGCCCTGCTTCTTTTGATGGTGGAAACGTAGGACTCCTTTTATCTTTTGATATTTTCTGAATGCTCCCAAGCATGCCTCAACACTGAAAATGATTACTGTTAGTGTAAATGTTGTTTAACTACCATGGCTAATTCCACAATATTCCATACAGTCGCACTACTCAACAGCTCAAAGCTCTTTGACATTTGGGACAAACATTATAGAGTCACTTCAACCACCTGAATGATGTGATACCAGAACTCTAACCACATATTAACTATTAGTCTATTAGCTATGACTATTAGGATTGTGCCAATTATACAGCACAGTGTCCTCATCATGTTGGGATCAGGATTCACACCGAACAGAGGAATAGCACCTCCTGTTTCCCCACCAACACCACTTCCAGCAACCAGTGTTTTCCTTGGCGGTCTCCCATCCAAGTATTAACCAGAACCAGACCTGCTCAGCTTCAGTGTATTTGCATGTAGTGTTGTGCAGGTGATATGGCTGCTGGTTAAGACTAAACATAACATTAACCGCCTAGTCCGTGCAGTCTTTAATGAAAACGACAGTGAGCTGCAAAAAACCGGCTTGTGCTGGCCAGTAAAACCAGCCAGTTTAATTCTAAGGAGTAAGGATGAGTACAATAAGAAGAGGATGGAAATTAATTATTACTTTTGACAAATATGAGTGGACATCAGGGGTAAAAAACATTGCAAGCAAAATACAAGAAATGGCCTCTTTAAATTAAGCTAAAATTAATCCACAATATGTAAGTTTGTACCTTAATTGTAGGTTCTGAAAGTAGCATGTAGACATTTTGAATTGAAATATTGACTGGGTTTCCAACCAAACATTTCACAAATGTTGAAAGTTTGACAAAAAAATATGTGAATTAAGTTATATTTCCATCCACTACAGTTATTCAAAAAAGAAACTTTGGATGATGAAACTACTGTTCATAATACATAAAAAAGCAAAATTGAGAAATTTCACTCTTTGCTTATAGCAGAATAATCTTTACACTTCTTTGCATTCTTTTTATGGCTGTAAACTAACTTCTCTTTACTTGTCTCTGCACTTAAAATGTGAGCAGCGTCTCCCCAGTGTTAACAAATGGGCTACCACAATACAGTATCTAGACCTGCACTAAAACTCTCAGTGTATTGCAATCAAGCTTTCTCAAAGTCTACATGACGTGACCGCAGTTACAAAAAAGAGAACTGCTATTGCTTTATATAAGCTGGCCACTTGTACAAAGTTTAGGATAGTGAGCAAAACATTTGGTTTAAGCAACAATCTTTGCTAATGTCCTGTGGTTTATATACCATCTTAACCCATACTGTTCAATTCTAGGAGTGTACACTAGTAAAGAAGAGTCAGACCATTGAAAGAATTGTTTGTCTTCTTTTCTACTCTTCAAAAGCCATATGGTGGTTTAGAGAACATGCAGGCCTACTGAGCATGTCTTTATAGACTTGCTAAGACTTCTGGGTAATTAAGAATGTACTATCTGGAACCTTCCTAGGGGGTAAGCAAGAGGTATTATAGGGGAAGTAGGTAAAAATGGTAACATTTCTCTTTTTATTGATTAATGCCATTGTCTTGATTAAAGTATTGTTGTAGTAGATTAAATGTAGTTAAGTAGAAGTCTTATATTGAGTAGTAATGATGATTAAATTCTGCAATTTCAAATGGTTTGGACCAGCATGTTAAAAGAGAGTGCTGTGAAAGTTATTGGTTCAGTCTGTCTTTGTTAATTTGGCCAGAGGCTAGGTGCTGTTGTTGTACATGCTTGGGCCCAACTTTTTGAATGCTAACCCTTGAAGGGTCAATAAATGAAATTTTTGACTCCTGAATAATGGCTCTTTTTGCCTTGTTGTTGGCCATGCCCTCACAATCTTTGTGCTGTACTGGTTGTGCCACGCCAGCTTCTTGGAAAAGAAGGCCCGTAAGCATCTCTACCTTAGACAATTAAGGGACTGCAGTCTGCCCTCCAAGGTGCTGCAAAACTTCTCTAATTGCACTGTAGAGAGTATCCTATCAGGGAACATCACAGCCTGGTTTGGGAACAGCACCCTGCTGGACAAACTGACACTTCAGAGGGTGGTGTGTTAAGATGAGCGCATCATCGAAGCACAGCTCCCAGACCTACAAATCATCTACAGCATGTAATGTATGTTACTGATGGACACTAGCCAACACAAAAATAGACTCTTCTCTCAGTTGCCGTCAGGGAGGTTTTTCCCTGAAGGTTAGCACAGAGGATGAAGAGGAGCTTCTACCCGCAGGCAATCCAAACACACACACACTCAGGACTACGCAAATATACACACACACTTTGCACTTTATGCACATTTACACTCTACCATCCATGTATATTTGTGGATTTACCCCTCATGCAAACTGTACATCTGTATACTGTATATTTTGCACATTTACTTGCATATTGCACAAGAGAGCTCTTCTATATCTCCTTATCTTATTTACTACATTTATTATAGTTCATTGTCTTTTTTGTCTTATTTATGTCTTCTGTTATCACAGCATTTCACTGCTAGCTGTACAATGTATGACTGTGTATGTGACAAATACACTTTGATTTGATTTGATTTATTGACAGCAAAGTTGAATCAATGCACTATTTTCCCTGCTTGAGTGAGCTGTGCTTTGCCAAACTGCAATGTTACATCAGAGCTTGTAGGCTTTGTAAGGGGGATCTTCCCCAATAGAGTCAAGTGACTCAGGGCCAAATGTTTAAGCTAAACTTAGCTAAAATGTTACACATGAATTCACATTTTCAGATCGATGCATTTTACATTTTTATCTCTACTCTTCCTGTCTGTGTATAGTAAGGGGTGTGTATGTGAACTTGTGCGTGTGTATGTAAGTTAACAGTGTGTGGAAGAGACGGACAGAGGAAGCAAAAAGGGGTGACATATACAGGAAAAGGGAATGAACTGAGTGTCAGAGCAACACAGAGAAAAAAATGAATGAAGAGTTAACACAGCCATCTACGTGTCATGCGCATACAACACCACAGAGGCCAAACGTAACCAGATAAACACTAATCCGCCAGACACATATATACACAACCAGGACAAGGACAAACAAGCCACCTGACACAGAGCTTCCCCTCAGGCTGACAGACACTGACTGACGGAGTGAGCCAGACAGAGAAAGGCAGAGCTCACATGAACAGAGGCATTTGATCTAAGCTTCACAATACAATATTACAAACGGCTACTAATGCTGCGGTCAACTAAAGTTTGTAACTTGTCATTTCCAATGTTCCACGTGGAAAGACCAAAGAAAACACCCAGAATGAGGCAACACAAGCAGGTCTACTCGAGTACTAACTCAAGACATGATGTGAATTCACCATGGCTTAATAATTAAAAAGAATTGCTGTACTTTCAAATGTACATGGATTAAAAATGAGGGTATGTGCTTGAGTCGTAGGTGTTAAGAGTATAAGTAAGAGACAGGCAGCTATGTGATCACATAGCCATGCAAGGTGAAGAGAGATGACACTTTGACAGCAAAGTTGAACTAATGCACTATTTTCCCTGCTTGAGTGACCTGTGCCTTGCCAAAACGTGACGCTACATCAGAGCTTGTCAGCTTCCTAAAGGTCAATGTATGCTTCTGCGTCTACACCAAGTGTACACAAAGAGCCTATGCAAGTGGCCTACACTGTTGTGAACATTTATTCTTGTGTGTTGGTGTGTGCATCGCTCTGCAATTACACCACTGGTTTGTAAAGTTCTTATGCCACTGTGTTCCTATGCCACTGTTTTGTCTAAACTGATGTTTAAGTAAATCCTAAAGTAAACCTATGTCCACTCACTGTCCACTATTTTAGACACATCTTCCTTGTTGGTCCACCTTGTAGCTATAAAGTTGCTGCACAGTTTGTGTTGGTCATCCTGCAGTCCTTCACTGGTGGTCTCAGGATGCTGCTGGCTGGATATTTTGATTGGTGGACTAGTCTCAGTCCAGCAATGACACTGAGGTGTATAAACTCCAGCAGCTCTACTAGTGCCACACACTAACACACCACCACCACATCAGTGGTCATCACAATGATCCACCACCCAAAGAATGAGTGTAAAACATGGTGGTTTTACTGTTACGTGTATGATTGTGAGTACACTTACCATAATCCCAGTCAGCAGACACACTCCTTTACCACAGTAGGTGTGAGGTACCATGTCTCCATAGCCGATGGAGAGGAACGTGATGGATATGAGCCACATAGCTCCCAGGAAGTTGCTGGTCACGTCCTGAGCATCATGGTACCTGACAAAGACACAGAGGGAATTTCAAGACAATACTGACTTATGTAAGCTAAATATGTCCTGAAAGTTTTTAAAGCTTTGGCGTTTTGGTGCTTCTTGAACAAGAACTTAACACTGAGGCTTAAATTGTAGCATGAAGTAAAAACACAATAAGCAATAACATTGTTTTCTAGATTCTTATCCATGATTTGCTTTATTATTCCATCATAAGAATTTCTCTAAAGTCTGGTTATGTTGGTTACAATACAGCTGAGCTTGAGTGATGCTTAAAATATGGCAGCCGTTGTGTAATTCTCAGCAATAAAAACAGACTAAAGACTATCACCAGTCATTCACTGGATCAATGCAAAGTCATACGCAGAAGTTTAGCTATTTAACAATCCACTGTGTTTTTTAGGATCTTCCATCTGAATGTGCATGTCCAAATCTTAGGGTTTTTGTACAGTACCTACATGAAATAAATGCAAAATGCTGATGGGTATTAACAGAAAATGTGTTTGTTTGATTTGTAATATGATAACACACTTAAATTTACTGCTGAACACTAAAAGTATACAGGTGCATTTAAAAAAATGAGATTATCATTGAAAAGTTGATTTATGTCAGTAATTCAATTCAAACAGTGAAACTCAGATATTTAGATTCATTATATACAGAGTGTCTATTTCAGTGTTTATTTATATTAATGTTGATGATTATGACCTAGAGCCAATGAAAACCCAAAAGTCACTATCTCAAAACATTAGAAAACCCCAAACCATCACTGAAAGTAAATTTTCCATTTCATTTGGGAATCAAGGTCTCAGAGTCTGGAGGAAGAGTGGAGAAACACACAATCCAAGCTGCTTGAGGTCTAGTGTGCAATTTGCACAATCAATGATGGTTTGCGGAGTCATGTCATCTGCTGGTGTTGGTCCTCTGTATTATATCAAGTCCAAAGTCAGCGCAGCGTCTACCAGAACATTTTAGAGCACATCATGCTTCCATCTGCTGACAGATTTACTTTTCCAGCAGGACCTGGCACCTGCACACACTGCCAAAAGTACCAACACCTGGTTTAATAACCACAGTATCACTGTGCTGGACAGTAAATTCCCTGACCTAAAGCACAAAGAGAGTCTATGAGCTATTGTCAAGAGGAAGATGAGAGACACCAGACCCAACAATGCAGACGAGCTGAAGGTCACTATCAAAGCAACCTGGGCTCCCATACCACCTCAACAGTGCCACAGGCTGATCACCTCCATGCCACGCTGAACTGATGTAATTCATGCAAAAGGATCCCAGGCCAAGTATTGAGGTCATATGCTGTAAATACTTTTCAGCAGACCAACAATTTCTGTATTAAAAATCATTTTTGAATTGGCCTTAAATAATATTATAATTGTTGGAGATACTGACTTTTGGGTTTTCATTGGCTGTAGAACATAAACAATAATCAATAATCATCAACATTAAAAGAAATAAACACTGAAATAGACTCTCTGTGTAATTAGTCTATATAATGAGTTTCACTTTTTCAACTGAATTTCTGACATAAATTAACTTTTCAATTATATTTTAGTAGTTTGAGATGCACCTGAAGTTTTTTTTTTAGATTTGTCATCCCAGAAATCCCAGGCTGCACAGCACTGAAGGGACATCATGTAGGTTAATTAAACAAATTAGAAGACAGCAAGACAGAAAAGTGCTCATTTCTGCTGGGACTCAAACATCAGTAAAGTACAGAAACCCAAATCAACACTTCAATGTTTTTTCTGTGCTTTTTAAATGCTTATTCAAAAGAGATATGAGTAGAAATCTTGAATTAGCAGCTCAGAAAAGACAGAAAGAAGAGGCTTTCATCGACTCCTCCCTTTTGAATGTGTCTTAGAAAATTTGAAAGTTAATTCCTCTCTGAATGGATGGAGCAGACGCTGGACCGCCAGTGGGCCCAGATTATTTAAACGACTTGACAACCCTGGTGAAATTACATGTTTTGTTTGATTGAAAATAACACAATCTACATTAAAAACAGGGCTGTGTATTGGCCATACTTCTTCTCCTCCTCCTCTGAAAGTACTGCGAATGTCAATAAAAGAAAAAGAAAAAAAAAAGAAAAGCATGAAATTAGCAGCACACAGAATCATATTTTGAAAAATATATTTTATAATAGCTGAGAAATATGTTTTACTCACTGCATGGCTTCTTTGTTGCTTGAGGTATCAAAAGCTAACATACAGTACCAGTCAAATGTTTGGACACACCTTCTCATTCAATGTTTTTATTTTTTTATTTCCTGCATTTTAAATGAACACTGAAGTCATCCAGACTGTGAGTGAACACATAATGAATCATGTAGTAAACTTAAAAGTGTTAAACAAACCAAAACATGTTTTAGATTTGACTTCAAAGTAGACACACAACTGATGTCTCAAACACATTAAGAGGCAAGAAATGCAAGTCATGAGCTCTTGACAAGACACAGCTGTTAACTGAAAGCCATTCCAGGTGACTACCTCATAAAGCTGACTGAGAAAATGCCAAGAAAGCTGCATCTAAACAAGAGGTGCCTACTGTGAAGAATGTCAAATATAAACATATTCTGGTTTGTTTAACACTTGTTTGTTTACTAAATAATTACAGATGTGTTTATTCATAG
>BRDA01020908.1:7325-25632 GCA_036984385.1 Crenuchus spilurus
GATACCGTCCTACGATTCCTCCTGGGGTGACGACTGTGTCTCTGTATTTTTTCGATCTGACGTCAAACGGTTTTACATACATTCATTCGGTTTTAGGAAGTCCCTTTTGTAGAACACCTGTCTACTCTGGTTCTATCTCGAAAAACCATTTCGTGTAGTAAGATGACAAATGGCTTTTACCTTACTCCGGATGTTTCTTTTCTTGTGTCATGGATGTCTGTTTGATCTCTCCACAGGTGTTCAATGGGATTGAGATCCGGACTCATTGCTGGCCAATTTAGAACTCTCCAACGCTTTGTTTCCATCCATTTCTGCGTATTCCTGCTGGAAGACCCATGACCTAGGACGCAAACCCAGCTTTCTGACACTGGGCCCTACATTGCGACCCAAAATCTTTTGGTAATCTTCAGATTTCATGATGCCTTGCAGACAGTCAAGGCAGTTCCAGAGGCAGCAAAACAACCCCAAAACATCTTTGAACCTCCACAATATTTGTCTGTAGGTACTGTGTTCTTTTCTTTGTAGGCCTCATTCCATTTTCGGTAAACAGTAGAATGATGTGCTTTACCAAAAAGCTCTATCTTGGTCTCATCTGTCCACAAGATGTTTTCCCTGAAGGATTTTGGCTTACTTACATACATTTTGGCAAACTGCAGTCTAGCTTTTTTATGTCTCTGTGTCAGCAGTGGGGTCCTCCTTAGCATCCTGCCATAGCGTTTTATTTCATTCAAATGTCGAATTATAGTTTGAGTTGACACTGATGCACCCTGTGCCTGCAGGACAGCTTGAATTTCTTTGGAACTTGATTGGGGCTGCTTATCCACCATCTGGACTATCCTGCGTTGCAACCTTTATCAATTTTTCTCATCCGTCCACATCCTGGGCGATTAGCTACAGTACCATGGGTTGTAAACTTCTTGATTGTTGCACACCGTGGACAAAGGAACATCAAGATCTCTGGAGATTGACTTGTAACCTTGAGATTGTTGATATATTTTCACAATTTTGGTTCTCAAGTCCTCAGACAGTTCTCTTCTCCTCTTTCTGTTCTCCATGCTTAGTGTGGCACACACAGACACACAATGCAAAGACAAATATTGAGTCAACTTCTATCCTTTTTATCTGGTTTCAGGTGTGATTTTTAAATTGCCCACACCTGTTACTTATCACATGTGAGTTTGACTGAGCATCACATGCTTGAAACAAAGTTATTTACCCTCAATTTTGAAAAGGTGTCAACAATTTTGTCCGTCCCATTTTTGGAGTTTTGTGTGAAATCATGTCAAATTTGCCTTTTTTCCTCTGTGTTGTTCCATTACACACAAAGGAAATAATCATGTGTATAACAAAACATGTGTAATTGCAATAATTTTCTGGGAGAAACACTTCATTTTCTGGAAAAAATTCAGGGGTGTCAACACTTTCGGCCTTGACTATATATATATATATATAGTGTCATAGGGCCAGCAAGAATCCCACTGCTGAACTCCACACTTCACTGGTAGAACAAACACTGTATATACTGCACCACTGTAAATAATCGTTACTATTTAACTTATTACAATTCTTAAACTCCTGCTGCATTCTGCTATATACTTATTACACTCTATACTGTTGTACATATTTCTCACCACCATACATATATGTATATCTGAATGCAGCACTATTCTCTTCTTCATATATTGTATCTATGTTATATATGTAGTATATATTTGTTTAAAGTAATAAATAAATAATAGTAACTACAGCAATGTTAGAATATACAGTTTTTTTCACAGTTCTTTTACTGCTCTTTTATTTATATATTTATTAATAGTTTATTTATAGATAATAACTTTTTACACAGAGCTGCTATTTATACTTCTGAAACTAAGTGCACTTCACTGCCTTCTACTTTCACTAAGCAATAACTGTTTGTCTGTCGACTATCTATCCACCCATCCATCTTTTTCTCCAGGGCCAGCACTGCCTTATGTCAGGGGCTCACCCATACCCCTGACTGGAACTCTCTCTTGCTCCTCTCTCCTGGGCAAGCCCCACATCTCTCCCCTGGGCCTACATTGACCTCCACCACCTCCAGAACTTTGCACACCACAACATACAGGGGAGCCCACACTTGAGCACCACTCTTGGACTAAGCCCCACAGACCCCTGCACCACAACCTCTGGGCCAGTGGTTGACCTTTCACACCTCAGGCCAGGGGACATTACTTTTATGTAGCTGTGACACTATGGGTATATGATATGAAACAAACCAACCTGTGTTTCTGAATGCATGTATCATTTTGGCCTGCACTAAAGTGCAAGAGTGCAGTTCACCATTTTTGAGGAGAAAAAATCTCATTTTTTGAGCTGAAGTCTGATGTATCTGTCTACCTTACCTTTATTTGTGGCACAACATATTTAGAATGTAGCATTTTATATCAGGCACACCTTCAGAGTGTCCACCAGTGCTGAACTTTCACTAACTCTTGTGCAATATTTGTCAAATACAGAGTTTCAGTGGCTTTTGTTAAATGTGAACAATGCAGGGCTCTTACTTATCTCATCAGCTGTGTTTGTGGATTTGGGTTCAGGAAAAGCAGATCTCTAAAGATCCTTTTCAGGCAGTTTCTGTTCTGAAAGACCTTTTCAGCCCTGAGCTGTATATAACAAGCTCATCAGAGTAGTCCTCCAAATTGAAGACAGACATGACCTCCTTCAGGTTCATCATCGCTGTGTTCCTGCCACTCCTCTGCTTTGGTAAATATGATTTATTTTCTGCTGTTTGTTCATATTCTGCCCTAAAAACACACTGCTTTTTAAGATGGCTTAAAGGTTTATTCAGTGGTACAGCAGTAGCACATTTTTAAAAACAGTTCAGTAAGTATATTTTTATAGTAAAACAACTATTTAAAGCAATATTAATTTATATAAAACAATATAAAGAGCAATAAAGTGGTCAGTAGTGCAATTGTCAGGAAATGATCTGTAATGTTATTGTATGTAGAGGAGAACATAGATTTGATTCTCTGGCCATAACATGGATTTGTTTCAGCATTAGCTGATTTAAAGTAATGAAGTATTGATTATCTGAAGCAGCTGCTGGATACTCACTGCAAAAGCTGACCTTCACAGGAAATTATGACCTACATTCAGACCTCCATGCAGTGTTTATTTATTTATTTACTTTTACATGTTTACTTTTGATTTGTGTTTGATTGCAGACAGTATGAACACAAGATATTTCATGTTTTCTCTGCTCAACTTTATTTCATCTGCATTTCATTGCATTTCAGACCTGCAACACACATTACAACAAAAGTTCGGACTTGAGCAATGTAAGGCTAGTAATGAGGTTAAAAACAATACAAAACTATGATCTACAAAAACAGTATTCACAAAGGCAGAGTCTCTGATGAGAAAAAGATCTCAAATTTGTCAACAAATGTGACAAATGTATTGTGTCAGTATCAGAGTCTGTCATGGTATGAGGTTGTGTTGTTATCAGGGTCTGTCATGGTATGAGGTTGTGTTGGTATCAGGGTCTGTCGTGGTATGAGGTTGTGTCAGTATCAGGGTCTGTCATGTTATGAGGTTGTGTCGCTTTCAGGGTCTGTTATGGTATGAGGTTGTGTTGGTATCAGGGTCTGTCATGGTATGAGGTTGTGTCAGTATCAGGGTCTGTCATGTTATGAGGGTTGTGTCAGTATCAGGGTCTGTCGTGGTATGAGGTTGTGTTGGTATCAGGGTCTGTCATGGTATGAGGTTGTGTCTGTATCAGGGTCTGTCATGGTATGAGGTTGTGTCAGTATCAGGGTCTGTCTTGGTATGAGGTTGTGTCAGTATCAGGGTCTGTCATGGTATGAGGGTTGTGTCAGTATCAGTGTCTGGTATATGGTTGTGTCAGCATCAGGGTCTGTCGTGGTATGAGGTTGTGTCAGTATCAGAGTTAGTCGTGGTATGAGGTTGTGTCAGTATCAGGGTCTGTCATGGTATGAGATTGTGTCAGTATCAGGGTCTGTCGTGGCTTGAGGTTGTGTCAGTATCAGGGTCTGTCATGGTATGAGGTTGTGTCAGTATCAGGGTCTGTCATGGTATGAGGTTGTGTCAGTATCAGGGTCTGTCATGGTATGTGGTTGTGTCAGTATCAGGGTCTGTCATGGTATGAGGTTGTGTCTGTATCAGGGTCTGTCATGGTATGAGGTTGTGTCAGTATCAGGGTCTGTCTTGGTATGAGGTTGTGTCAGTATCAGGGTCTGTCTTGGTATGAGGTTGTGTCAGTATCAGGGTCTGTCATGGTATAAGGTTGTGTCAGTATCAGGGTCTGTCATGGTAAGAGGTTGTGTCAGTATCAGGGTCTGTCATGGTAAGAGGTTGTGTCAGTATCAGGTATGTGGTTGTGTCAGTATTAGGGTCTGTCATGGTATAAGGTTGTGTCAGTATCAGGGTTTGTCATGGTATGAGGCTGTGTCATTACCAGGGTCTGTCATGGTATGAGGTTGTGTCAGTATCAGGGCCTGTCATGCTATGTGGTTGTGTCAGTATCACGGTCATGGTATGAGGTTGTGTCAGTATCGGGGTCTGTCATGGTATGAGGTTGTGTCAGTATCGAGGTCTGTCATGGTATGAGGTTGTGTCAGTATCAGGGTCTGTCATGGTATGAGGTTGTGTCAGTATCAGGGTCTGTCATGGTATGAGGTTGTGTCAGTATCAGGGTCTGTCGTGGTATGAGGTTGTGTCAGTATCAGGGTCTGTCATGGTATGAGGTTGTGTAAGTATCATGGTCATGGTATGAGGTTGTGACAGTATCAGGGTCTGTCATGGTATGAGGTTGTGTCAGTATCAGGGTCTGTCATAGTATGAGGTTGTGTCAGTATCGAGGTCTGTCATGGTATGAGGTTGTGTCAGTATCAGGGTCTGTCATGGTATGACAGTGGTTCTCAACCTTTTGCAAACTGGGCCCCCTCAGCTAGTTCAATGCAGTTCAGGCCTCCCTTCTAACCCCCAACCTGCCCCTCTCAAAAAAAGCTCTAGTTACAATTCCAGCCTAGTGTTAAATCATTATATACAAATGATTCACTATGTCCCAAATTAAGCCTTACAGTGTGTGTGTGGATTACACGTCTAAATTACCAAGTTGAACTGACATCATTAGGTTCAATCATATGAGAAATTTTTTTGTAAGGTGTCTGGGCTCTCCCTTAGAAATAGAGTGAAGAGTTTGGACATCTGGGAAGGGCTCAGTGTAGAGCCGCTGCTCCTCCACATCGAGAGGAGCCAGGTGAGGTGGTTCGGGCACCTGGTATGGATACCTCCTGGGCACCTCCTGGGTGAGGTGATCCGGGAATGTCCTGTTGGAAGGAGACCTCGGGGAAGACCTAGGACACGCTGGAAAGATTATATCTCAGCTGGCCTGGGAACGCCTTGGAATCCTCCCATATGAGCTGTAAGAGGTGGCTGGGGAGAGGGATGTCTGGTCTTCTTTGCATTACCCTCGCAACCCAGACACAGATAAGATGATGGATGGATGGATATGAGAAATTATTAGATTTATTTGATAATTTTATCATAATAAGAAAAATTACCTTACTATATAGATTAATATAATAGAAATAATTTTTTAATTAAAATCATTATAAATAACTTGTAGTATGCATGGGATATATGTCTGTGTTTAAGTTGGTTTCACATCATTAGGTTTAATAACGAGAGATTAATTGATTACTTTTATAATTGTACATAAAACAAATGTTAGAAAAATGACACAAGACAATAATGTGAATATTTAATAAAAAAAAACATAAAAATTAATAATGCTAGCCACATGGATGTTTGCAACTCTTCTTATTTCTTCTGATGATTGTGTGACGGCCCCTAACACTGCAGTGTGTAGCTGGTAATTGTGAGTGTCCCTAACACTGCAGTGTGTAGTCATAAATGTTGTGATTGTTGTTTGTTGTCTTCTTCTATTTCACCCCCAAACTGTAACTGTGCTGGTGAATCTGTGTTTAGCTAACTGGTGAGGAAAAGCGGAATTCAATATCAAATGAGTGACTAAAATTAAACTAACTTTAGTGCAGGTTGTGTGTCCCTGATGAGCATATGTGATGTTGCCTTTATTCACATCATTTCTTTCAATAAAGTTTATGATTTAACGATGTGTGTGTGTGTGTGTGTGTGTGTGTGTGTGTGTGTGTGTGTGTGTGTGTGTGTGTGTGTGTGTGTGTGTGTGTGTGTGTGTGTGTGGTGATGTGTGGCTGTGTGCCTGTGAGACTAGTATCAGAGCTAATCTGAGTCAGGACTTAGACAAATTATTTAAACCACAAGTAAGATTTTATGCAGGGAATATTTTTATGACTTTAGGATTGTAGTCTGTGTGTGTGTGTTAGACACGTGTGGTAGTTGTAACACGGTGAAAATGCAGGCTAAACAGCTAACTGCATTACTAGCAGTTAAAAAATAGCTATCTAGGGCAGAGATAAGAAGTCTTTTTGTGAGGTTAAACTTTAAAAAGACGCAGATAAGCATTCAGATGGATAACAGCGAGAACATAAATAAACATGATGAGAGAACTAGAATGGTGCTACCACATGTTGTCGGACGTTTATATAGTAGCACTGAGGTCACGTTGGTTCACAATACTGCTCTCTGATTGGTGGATTTGAAATGAAACTGTGTGGTTGATTTGTTTGATGCATTACAATAATCCAAAGGCTTACATTTCAAGGCCCCCCGCATTTGCTGCATCTCCTTTGTTCTAATAGTCAATAAGTTGTTCTAACAGTGTCTGAACTGAAGGGTAGTTTGGAATCTTACTTGTTTATACTAGTTTAGATAATTATCTTAATGGAAACAAAGCACTGTTGTACATCACTTTGGATAAGAGCATCTGCCAAATGCTGTAAATGTAAAAGTAAACGTATGGGGGTTGTGTCAGTATCAAGGTCTGTCATGGTATGGGGTGGGTTGTATCAGTGCTCCTGGTAAAGCTCATTTACACTGAGATTTTAGAACAACTTTTCCAGAGATGTTCATGCATATTTTAAGAAGATGATACAAACGCATGTTAAGATCGTTGAATTAATATAATAATAATATATTAAGAAAACCCATCACTACTGAGATTGCAGCTGAAGTATAAACTCTGATGCTTGACATAAGATTTGGTGTATCTTTCCCAGTCAGAGGAAGATCTCTGGGGACAGAACAAGTGCAGGACACTAATAATGTTACGGTAAGATGCTGCTATAATTTAAATTAAACAGAAAGTCAGCAGTGCTGCACAGTGATGACAGTTATGCCCACTTGGCAGTGTTAGCCAAGACATCTTTATAGTATAAACATTGCCAATGTTGCTAAAAAAACACTAGAATTTAATAGTCACCTTAAATAGGCCTGTTTCTGTAAAAACACATCACTACAACTTCTCTGGAGTCACTCAAAGCTGACTCATTTGCCAGTGAAGGTGTGACAGGCTAGTGGACATAGTACACAGTCAGACTTACTGTGAACTATAAACAATAAAACACAGTTTTCACAACTTTTGTTTAATACATAAGTTTAGAAAACGTGTACCATTATAGCTTTACAGACAGTCTTTATCCCTGCTCCTGAAGACTTCAACCCTAATCAGCCCTACCTGATCTATCTGATTACAGCCTTCAGATGTTGTTGTTCAGTTGATTGTGGTGTGTTAGATTTGGGTTGGAGGTGAAGGCTACAGGAGAAGGAATGCTGACTACAGTAATATTTCATTATACAATAATTGATTAAAAATGTCTAGACTTGCTTTACTGAACCTCCACTATAACCTATTCAGAGCTGTTTTAGGGGAAACTCGTTTCTAACAGGCAATGATGTTGTATACAGCATGTAGTTCTGTCAGTTGATTTGCTGTAATTGTACATTTAAAAGGACTGTCTGTCCTTCTGTCTGTCTACCTGTTTGTCTGTCTCTATCTGTCTGTCCTTCTTTCTGTTTATCTATCTATCCATCTGTCTGTCTGTCTGTCTGTTTATGTATCTGTCTGTCCTTCTCTCTGTCTGTCTGGCTGTCCTTCTCTGTTTATCTATCTATATATCTGTATATATCTATGTCTGTCTGACTGCTCTTCTGTCTGTCCTATTTGTCTGTCTGTAGGCTGATGTCTGTCAGGACTGTATCCATGTTGTAGAAGTTATGAAACACCTGATGGCAGATGAACAGTTCCAGGTAGGAAATGACAACACATACTGAAGGAAGTCACAATAATCACAATTAGCTGATCATTGTTATTACTGCTAATCATGATTATTGAAGCGATGATGTTTTGCAGTCACAGGTTTATACACGTTATTCAGTATTGATTATGACTTATTCACTATCTATTTTGAATCAACTATGGCACAAATATCTGGCCCCATACCGACTGTTATTGCGATTGTCTACCGACCACCAAAGCCAAATCCTGACTTTTTAAATGATCTTGCTGCATGTATTACTCATCTTTTGTCTCTCTCCCCAAATATTTTATTACTGGTTGATTTTAATTTTCATTTGGACAATCTTCACAGCTTTTCTACTAAAGACTTTTTATCCTGTTTGGACAGCTTTGGATTATGTCAATATATTGACTTTCCAACTCATTCTAAAGGACATACCCTGGATCTGGTTTGTTGTTCTGGTCTTACACCCCCTTAAGTTCAGGTGCCGACAATTTGAGCGCCTCTATAGGAAAACTGGCCTCGCTGTACATAAGGATGTGTATAATAATCATCTACTTCATTACAAAAACACCATTACTACTAAAGCTGGCTACTTTTCCTGTCTTAATACAAATAGCAAAGGTAATACAAAAACTCTTTTTTCCATAGTTAATAACACTACTCA
This sequence comes from Crenuchus spilurus, assembly GCA_036984385.1. Classification (NCBI taxonomy): domain Eukaryota; kingdom Metazoa; phylum Chordata; class Actinopteri; order Characiformes; family Crenuchidae; genus Crenuchus; species Crenuchus spilurus. The sequence continues at coordinate 16,176 of BRDA01020908.1, forward strand.
ACCCTCCAATCCTTACTTCTCATCTTTTCTCGAATGATTTTTCAATTCCATAATGTCCTTTTTCAATTATAAAATTAAAAAAATTCATGATCAAATACTTTTGAATGCAGATTCTTGCACACCTATCAGTGCTCCCGTCATTCCTTCCCCATTGTCACAGTTTACTCTCCCCTCGGCTGATGATATCTCTGTTCTGGTTCATAAATCTAAATGCTCATTCTGGATTTAGACCCCTTCATAGTACAGATACAGCATTAGTAAAAATCACAAATGATCTTTTTGCAGCTGTTGCGTGGGCAGCTCACTATAATACCTGAGTCACTCACAGGAATAAAGGAGATGAGTACAGGATAAGTGAACTAAACATTTTAATGAAAGAAAATAAAGACAATACTGAACAAAGCTTAATCAGAATACACATGATACAAAAAAACACAACTCTGTATAACAAAAGGATCATTAAACAATAGTGATGGGTCCGGCCACACCGATGCGTCGGCGGTGTTCTCGCTCCACCCATTCTATCAATTATGCATCGGTGGTGACTTCTGTGGACTTGGTGCGGCAATGTATTCAAGAATGACAGAAGAAAAGATACCAAAAAGATTTCTTTTTAATGCATCATTTTATCTCATATAAATTTTGTGTAAAACTATATTTAAAGATAATATCCATTTTGTTGGCTTTCTTAAATGTGTATTTTTACTGAAACGAGAGTTATACAAACATGGTAAAGTGTACACTGTGTGTTTTGGAATATATTAGATACGTCCATTTCTGTATAGCTCGTATAACAAACGCAAGAAAAAAAGAGAAATGTACAGAGCCAAGAAGGCAAGTCATCAGTGCACGTCTCTTCTTCCTCTCCCTCTTCTTCATCCTTGCTCTCCTCCTTAGTTGTGCTGCTTCCTCCTCGGCTTGAAGGTAAAGCATAGCAACTGCAGTGACCACCCGCTCCATTTTCCTCACAAACTACAAACGCGATTATTTCCTGACAATAGCTTTTTATATAGACACACACATTTTGCTGTATCAAATGTAAAGAAGTTATACATATTTTAATTAATATATTTTTCAGTGAATACACAAATCAGAATGAAAAAGATATTGAACTGTCTGTTGGCTGGCTGTGGGCAAGCTGGGCTGTGACGTCTTCAAGTTCGCTGGCTTTCCAAATGTAAAATAATCCCCAGTACTTGGGAAGTTCGTTCTTGTCAAATCCGCAAGTTCATTCTTTACAAGTTCGAAATTGTCAATTACACAAGTTTGTTCTTGCATACTTGAGGTTTGAGAAACAGCCCATGTTGGTTTATCGGTTTCAGCAAGTCACATGACCGATACAGGAACTGTTTCGAAATTACACTGATGAGCCAAACTGTGTTTATAAGTGTAATGTATTGTGTTTCCACAACGCGTTATGTTGCGTCCACTTCAGGCTTCCGTACTCAGCAGAGTAGTGCTTGTGTGTGACGCAGAGTTAAATAAAGAGAAGCTGTTCACATTAGTCTGTCCATGGTGTCCATGATTTTACATGGTGTCAGAAGTCTGTCAAGAACAGAACCCTAAGTAGCTATGTCTAATCCACAGTTTGAGCACCCCAAAATAGATTGGGATTTGGCTGACTTATATCAGGAGTTCGAGAGGTTCCGAAGACATGTGACGTTCGTATTTGACGGTCCTCTTTCTGAGCTAACGGCTAAGCAGCGTGCAGGCTGGCTAGGCACATGGATTGGTGAGCAGGGCAGAGAAATATATAAAACTCTCGAATGGAGTGTTGCAGAGAAGGAAGTTCCATTCAAAGTGCTTGACAAGTTTGTTAATTATATCAGGCGTTGAAAAAAGAGAATAGCGAGGCATCGTTTTAAGCAGAGGAATCAAGGTGCAGGTGAGAGTTTTGATCACTTTGTGAAGGATCTGAGACTCTTCAAATCAAATCAAAACAAATTTATTTATAAAGCACTTTTTACAACTGATGTCACAAAGCAGCTTTACAGGGTTAGTAATAATTGACATCAAATCATTAATCCCTAATCCCTGGTGAACAAGCCAACTGCAACAGTGGCAAGGAAAAACTTCCTCAGAGCTGGAGGAAGAAACCTTGGGAGGAACCAGACTCACATGGGGGACCCATCCTCCTCTGGCCAACTAATTCTAAGTTTGTGATAAATCATAATCATATGATGGTGTTGTAATGTTCAAGTGAACTGATATGGTGACAGTAGTGGTACAGGGATGATGATGACAGCGGTAGCAATGATAACGGCCAGAAAGTCCATATGAACTCCAATGTGGGCAGTAGAGTAGGGCATCTGGAGCAGGCCACAGTAGTTGGTTGTTGGTGGGCAGCTGATCCAGGGAAGCATCATGCAGAGAATAGTAATCAGTGTTCTATCAGCCTTGGACCGGACCGATGGGCAATCATTCACTCGGAAAAGACAAAAATGGAATTAGTTCTGTTTGGATTTATAGAGCAGGGGGATTATGAGACATAGAGTGTGGCTATTGACTCCGTCAGAACTATCTAGAACAGCCTACCTAAAAGGAGAGAGCCAGAAGGTAAACAGGCATGGGAGCCCCCCGAGACACTGGCATCCCTCTGCTCACCGTCAACAAACTTGAGTGATCGCGTGAGCATCGGTATGACAGCCCCAGCATCTCAGTCCACTATAAATCCCTATGTCAGTGCACCCCTGGACCTACAACCTTTCTATAATGTAAAGAATAAATTACCAATTATTATCAGAATCATACACAAGATAAGATGTAAAATATCTTATCCCAAACCATTAGAGCTTCACATAGGGCCCACCCCTCTCTCTTTCTACCAGCAGCCACACAATCCTATTGTTTCAATCCTACAGCTACACCCTATGGTTGCTGTGGCCATTTATGAGCCGATCAGCAACCAGCTACCCTTAACATCTACGGTTACTTATTGAGCCCATCACACGAGTACCCAAACCACAACTGCATTACTAGCTCTTCAAGGGCTCATCAGGTATTCACCTTCCCTCGTCAGTGTTTTGCTGAATTAAGCCCACAACACCTCCAGAAGACTCAACAGTGAAGTCTGGCATCCCAGACCCACCACCCTCCAAGCTAGCTCTACAGACCTTCCTTACCCTTAACAAATGTAAAGATCCACATTGGCCTCTATGGTGACTAAGGCTGTACCGAGCCCCACTGGCACCGTTAATGCATGCTCAGTGCCACCAGTTCCATGTGATCTCCAAATGCTACAACACCAACCACCAAAACAGCTCCTCTATAGTGCATTTCCCCAACTAATCTGTGTTTGCCTTATCCACAACCACTGACTAGACCTTTCAGCTGTTTCTAAAAGGCTCTTGCTCATGGACTGTGAATATGCAGACCCAGATGACATGCTTATTGACGCTATTATAGTGGGAGTCAGTGAAAAGCGTGTGCAACAAAGATTGTTAGACAAAGGTGAAGACCTGACGTTGGCTAAAGCTGTAGAAATCCCTCAGCAGTTTGAAATGTCGCAAAAGCAGATGAAAATTGTCAGAGGAAGATACACAAGTACTATCAGTAAATACAAGAGCAAAGCAAATGCCTTATAAACAAGTGTATGTGCAGAAGCACCAAAAACCCGCACAGCAGCTAAATGGCATAAGTTCAGCTAATCAGCAAAAGCACTGCCAAAGCTGTGGCAAAAACCCACAACACAAGTGGAGCCAAGGAAAGTGTCCTGCTAAAGGGACTGTGTGCCCATACTGTCACAAGCCAAATCATTGGGCAGCAGTTTGTTGTAAATGGTTAGTAAGCACTCGGAGTGTAAAACATTTCAATGTGCAGCAAGTGATGAAGATATCTTGGACATAAATGTAACACAGACAGACAAGGCTAAAGCAATAGCTCACACAGATAAATGGGCAGTTAGTGTAAAAATCTCATCTCAAGACGTAAAATTCAGAATAGACACTGGACCAAAATGTAATACACTGATAGTGAGTCAGTATCAGCTCCTAAAGCACACTGGTGAAATGAAGTGTTCATCCAAAGTGCTTCGCTCATACTCAAATCACAGGCTAAAGCCAGTAGGTGCAGTGGATCTTAAGGTTCAATAAAAGAGCCATGAGTCAACAGCAGAGTTTGAAGTTGTGAACATTGACCAAGAGAATGTGCTAAGTGGTAATACAGCAGAGGCTTTGGGTCTAATTATTCACATAGACTCTATTCAGAACAATAAAGGTGACACAGTTAGTGCTAATGGACCTACAACAATGCAAAGTCTGCACACTGGGACTGGATGATTTTCCTGAACTGGTGCATACCACTGGAACACTGCCAGGCAAGTACACTGTCAAAATTGAGTCAGATGCAAAAAGAGTGGTTCATCCAGTACGCCACCAGCCCGCAGCACTTAAAACAAAAATAGTGCAGAAACTCCATGAGATGGTACACAGTGGCTGCATGGTACACTGCATTAAGTAGTATGGGGGGGAGATGTAGTTCAGGATGTGTGGGAAGGGAGTGGGGAAAACCAGGAAGTGACTACAAATCAGTGTGTGTGGCTGACAGCCTATGAGAGAGGCAGAGCACAGAGGAATGATGCAGACAGAAAAGACAGGGCTTTCAAAGCAGGCTGTAGTGCAGGTCATTACAGCAGCTGACAACAGTTTTTTATCTATACTCGTTCTTCTGGACCTAAGTGCAGCTTTTGATACTATTTCTGACACTACCCAGATCAATAGATTAACTGCAATTGTCATTTCTCATATACCCCTTCACTAGTTTGTCTCCTATCTTTCTAACGATTTTCAGTATTTTCAGCTTGGTTGCTATTCCCCAGTCTTTCCTCTATTTCCTCAGGTGTCCCTCAAGGATCAGTATTAGGTCCTCTTTTATTCATCATCTTACTTCTCCCCCTGGGTCATATCTTTAGGAAATTCAATGTTCAGTTTCACTGCTACGCTGACAACACCCAACTCTCATCTTAGACCTTCTACTACTCTTCCACTCTCCCCTCTTTCTGACTGTATCCAGGAAATAAAATCCTGGTTCTCTTCTAATTTCTTAAAACTTAACAGTGTTAAAACCAAAGTTCTTTTAATTGACACAAAATCAATACTCAACAAAATCGACAGTTTCTCTATTAACATTGACAATTCTTCTATTTTTGATTCATTAAAGGTAAAAAGTTTGGGTGTTGTCCTAGATGGCACTTTGTCATTTCAATCACATGTCAATAATATCACACGCACTGCATACTTTTACCTTAGGAATATTAACTGTCTTTGTCCCTCCCTTACCCTTCATACAGCTTCTATCCTTGTTAATAGTCTTGTAATTTCACGTCTAGATTACTGTAATTCCCTCTTGTACCATACGTGTGGACTCAAGTCACATGACTTGGTCTCAAGTCTGACTCCGACCGATTTGTACTGCGCATAAGCACATCATTTCCAGATAAAGTTTTATGAATTGCTTTGAAGTCGGAGTCAGAGTCGTTTTTGGTGGAGGATGAAAACTTTATGTTTAATTGTTTGTTAAAAAGAAGTCATTTACGTTTTTCGCACTTTGCAGGATTACTTACTAAAGGGTGTATTTACATAGACGATGGGGAGCAGATATGTGTTAGCAACAACAGGGTTGCCAGGTCCCCAAAAATCTCCATCCCAATGTCTGATATAAAGCACCCTATACAACCTGACACCAGCCTAAAATCTAGAGTGTCCAATCACAGATATTATTATCGTTATTATCATCATCATTATTAATTATTATTATTATTATTAGTAGTAGTAAATAGGGATGTCCCGATCCAATCTCAAAGATCGGAATCGGGCCGATCACGGCATTTTTTCAACTGATGGGTATCGGCTTTTCTGAACACAAACCTAAGCCCGATCTTTGTCGTAAACAAAGGAGTCGTAAAATGAGAGCAGAGCTTATATCAGAACGTGATTATAATGTCTGCTGTGTGGAATTACTTCAAATTAGTACCTCATCAGCGTTCTTCTCTCTCACACTCTCTCACACACACACACACACACACACACGTAAGGTACATATTAAAGGTACGTAAAGATAAAAAAAACGTTACAATTACAGCAGCGAGAAAACCCGCCGTGCACTTGACTCTCACTCGCCTCCTCAGTAAAAACGCAGCAACAAGCAGCCGTTGGCTCACGTACACCCCCCTTCAGTGCGGAGGAGTACTGCCCTGCCTCACGCTGTGCCTTTTCGCTGCGGTTTTATGTCCCATCAGCAAAACTAAATATGTCTCTAACAAACATTAAACGTAAATGGTTAAAGACATTACCAGATTGTGGAAAATCAGGGTATATAAACGTATATGCAAACATTATATTGGCGACATGCAGCGATAAGGCAACAGGCACGCGCCAACTGCATGTATCAACCCAGTTAGTGATGGATTGCGCATTCAGAGGCTTGGCTCGGATACTATTTCTGACACTACCCACATCAATAGATTAACTGCAATTGTCATTTCTCATATACCCCTTCACTAGTTTGTCTCCTATCTTTCTAATGATTTTCAGTATTTTCAGCTTGGTTGCTATTCCCCAGTCTTTCCTCTATTTCCTCAGGTGTCCCTCAAGGATCAGTATTAGGTCCTCTTTTATTCATCATCTTACTTCTCCCCCTGGGTCATATCTTTAGGAAATTCAATGTTCAGTTTCACTGCTACGCTGACAACACCCAACTCTCATCTTAGACCTTCTACTACTCTTCCACTACTACCGCACCTCGCGTTTCTCCCTTGTATTTGAACAGGAAATATGCAATTTCAGCGATTTTGACTATAAAAAATGTTCGAAATTAGTCATAAAGATCAGTGGACAAATATTAATATAAATTTTGTGTTATTTTTGTCTTGTCATGATGACAGGTGAGGCTGGCAGCACGTCCCTGATTTAATACTACAAATTTAATACGGCACCTAAAAAATAAACCTTTAACAGAATACAGTGAGTTCGTTCAGACAGCTCAGTTAAAGGCTGCACCTAAGCAATCTACACTATCAGAAAGTTTTCAAAGAAAATTTCTCTCGAGATGGCGCTATGGCCAAGATCACAGAGAGGGTCACTGAACTCACTGCTTTGGATGACCAGCCGATCGCTGTGGTAGAGAATACAGGTTTTCAGCGTCTTTTAGAGCTTTTGGAAACACTTAACAATAGTTTGGAAGCTGGCAGTTTTTTTCCCCTAAAGCACTGCCATTGTTAAATATAAACATTGGATTATTTTTTTAACTATAATGTAATGTGCGCACTGTGTGAAGAGTATTATCTAGTTCTTATCTAGAAAATAGAAGTATCGGTTTGAGACTCGGTATCGGGAGACACTAAAAAATGAATGACTCGTATCGGATCGGGAACAGAAAAAACATGATCGGGACATCCCTAGTAGTAAATATAATGTAAGAAGAACAAACCTCCATGATTATTTTTCTTTGCATTTAAAACATACCCCTTTCTCTACTACCTTTTATCTCCTTATGGTTTTAACAACACAGTTAAAAAAAGAAAGAAAAAGTGTTATTTATAAGGAGTTAAAAGGCAGTGAACAACTGAGTCTGAAGAGCATTGGGGTAGACTTACTAGTATTAGATGACTCATTGGAATGGGATCTGAACATATAGATTTAGAGAAGAGAAAATGTTAAATATTAAATAATATTAAATAAATTGGTTAAATGTGTTAAATATTGAAATGACATTACATTTGGTGACTTGACTAGGACTCGACATTTAAGATTAGGGACTTGACTCGAGACTCGCTTGTACTGACTTGGGACTTGACTTAGGACTTGATTGTCGAGACTTGAGACTTACTTGTTACTTGCAACTTAGTGACTTGTTCCCATGTCTGTCTAGTACGGTCTTCCCCTAAAAACCATCCATAGACTTCAACTGGTACAAAATGCTGCTGCTCGAATCATTACCAAAACAACTTAAATTCAACACATCACCCCAGTCCTAGAGCAGCTCCATTGGCTTCCTGTCCATTTCCGCATCCAGTTAAAAATTTTGCTTCTTACATTTAAGTCTATACATGATTTGGCTCCATCTTACCTTTCGGAACTTCTACACATTACCACACACTTTCATACACTTAGATCCTCCTCTTCCATTAATCTTACAGTTCCTACTGCTCATCTCAGTACCATGGGATACCATTTTAAATCTAGATTTAAGACTCACCTTTTTAGATTAGCTTATTTTACTTGATATTTGATTTATTTTAGTGTTATTGTTTTGCTTTTTGTATTTTTATTGTTTGTACAGTGTCCTTGAGTGTCCCTGAAATAAAATGAATTATTATTATTATTCAATATCTAGTATGATTTTTTCAGTTTGTTCTATTAAACTAAAATGCAAGTTCTGTACTTCTGAAAGAGAAGAACTGGAACAACATTCAGACTCTTTTAGTCTGAAGAGTTAAAGACACCCCATTGAAAGGCTCTTTATGGAATGAATGTGGTTCTGCTGTGATCTGGCTCCATAAGAGCTGTTGGGTATTTGACAGATGGAGTGTGTGATGTCTGTAATGTGTTTTTGTTCAGATGAAGCTGAATTCTGCACTTTGTGATTCACTGCCTGAACACATCTCACAACTGTGCCGAGAGCAGCTGGACAAGAAGCTCACATTCATACTGAGCTTAATCATCAGTCAGATGGTGAGTTAATCACTGATACAGACACAACAGCTCTGAGTTTCTTCACACAGTTCCATTAGGCAAATGTTCACATTCGATGCACTTTATTTACAGACGATGCTTGAATGTATGATTACAAACAGGGTGAATGAAGATGCATATTGAACAGCATGCATGAGGTGTTTACAATGTGCTCTGCTACAACAAAAGAAAACAAAAGAAATAGTGCCACCTAGTGGTACTGAGGATTAAGGAAATTTGACATCTAGTGGAAAGGAGCAATAACAACATACACCAGAACAACTCTCACTGTTTCTCTCCATTCTGAGAGAGAGAGAAAAAGGGCTACACGCACATGTGCCTTTAGCTTATCAGTGTACACATTACTCAACACTGGCCATTACACTCAACAGCTAACAAGACGCAGATTCACCAGCACAGTTCCAGTTCCAAGGTGAAATAGACAAAACTACAACCACAAAATTTACTGAAATTCACATGTTATAATGTAGGGTGACCAGATGTTCTATTTTACCCAGACATGTCCTCTTTTTGAGACTTAAAAAGAACAAATGTCTGAGATTTTGTTTTACTCAGAATCAGGATCAGAATCAGGCTTTATTGGCCATGTATGCTCACACGTACAAGGAATTTGCTTTTGGTTACAGGCTCGTAGTGCACAGAGGTTAACAACACCAAGAAGGAAAAAGCTATCACACACACACACACACACACACACACAGTGGTCATATATAAACTATACATAGTGCATATATTATATTACGGTACTGGTTGCAGTATTTATGTAC
>BRDA01020909.1:0-11146 GCA_036984385.1 Crenuchus spilurus
ATTTACCCCATGTGGAGGTGAGTCCGATCGCCCCACCTAAAGTTTCAATTAAGTAATGCGGTTTCCCCAATTATGCTGTTGAATATTAATGTGTACGAAAGTGCCCGTTGATGTTTACACTACAGAGAGGAACAGATAATGATAGAGATGATAGGGACCAATGAGGGAAGACAGGCTTTCACTAGCACTGAGGGGGGGGGGGGTCTAACTGACAGGTGGATATCTTAAGCTTCTGATATCTGAGACCTTGTCCACACATAGCCGGGTATTTGAATAACCGCATATATTTTTATGCGTTTGGGCCTTTCATCCACCTGCAAACACAGTTTTACACCACCAAAAACAATTGATTATGAAAACTCCGGGCCAAAGTGGAGATTTTGGAAAACTCAGTTTTTGTGTTTGCGTGTGTACATGTGAAGACAGCGTTTTAGAGTCCAGAACATCAGAATCTGCGACAAATGATGCTGTGATGTCATATGCGCGACCACTGTAATTGACTGCCTTGCTGTGAAAGGATGAACGCCAGCAGAGAACTTTTCATTTTTATGTTAATTCAAACACTCTTTGCGTGTTTGTTTTTACAAGTTCAGCTTCTCCAATACGTGGAGGAGCAAAGGAGAAGGAGCGCTTCTAGGATAGGTACTTTATGCTTTTGTTTTGAAGGATTCTGATTGGCTGACATGGGTATTAGCTTTGTGTTACACTGCCATCTATGCGCTTGGCTTGACAACACTCTACGGCGTATTTATGCGGATTCATGTGGATGAAAACTTTTCTTAAAATGATCTCGTGTGTATGATATTATTTTTGAAAACGATGTAGGGTAGATATTTGTTTTTATAAATACCCGGCTACTTGTGGACTAGGCCTGAGATTTCAGAGGTAGAAGGGAGGTGAAAGAAAGAAAGAATGAGCAGGAGAAAAGAATTCAGAGATAAAGCTGGTAGTAGATTGTAAGGTAAGATGATGGTGTATTGTACAGATTTTTTCATTGAAGGATGACATTAGTGAGTTACAGAAGTCAGTAGAGTACAGATGAGATGGAATAGAGTCTGGGGCTTAAGTAATACTTTTATATAGTGAGAATAGTGACTTGAGATTACCTTCTTTAGAGCAGATTATGTCAGTGTAATAATTGGATTTAGTTTGAGCAATACAGGCCTTGTAGTGTAGCATACTGTATGATCTTTGTACATGTCTTTATGAACAGAAAGTCCAGTTTTTCTTTGTAGCTGCTCAAGTTGCCATCCTTTGGCCTTCATGAGCCAAAGTTCGGACATAAACCAGGGGGCTGAACAGCAGAATGAAACAGACTTTTTTTTTTTATTGGAGCCAGACAGCCGAGTACAGAATGAAGTTCAATATTGTAGTGTGATACCAGTTCATCAAGGGTAGGTTATGAGTGTCCATTATGTAGTTAATACAATAATTAATGTTCTTAATCAGGCTTCCTCTGGGTCCTTAAAAAGTATTAAAAAGTCTTAAATTAAAATCCAGAAAATTATGGTCTTAAATTGTCTTAAATTGACCGTAAATGTATGTAAATGTATAAAATTTTCATGCGGTGCGTTTAATGCCAATGGGAAAGCAAAGTGGCGCACAGTAAAACATATAAAAGTGTGTATGTGTTTGATTAACTTCACAGTGTAGTAAATGAGAGACTCCATGCTCTAAGTAGCATGTCTATGGCTGTAACCTCATTGGACAGCAACCTGTTAACTTCGACCAATCAGAGCACTTGTTTTATACTTGTTAAACGAGCTGCAAGTGCAGAGCTGTATGCAGCCTAAAAACCAAAGTAACAAAGCTTCGTAATATGACTGTTTTACAAAGGTGGATGTTAATAAACACCATTTCAAAGGTAAATAGACAGAGTATGAGAACTGTAAATTGTGTCCATTGAGTAAGAGTGCTTTCACACCTACATTGTTTGGTCCGGACTTTCTGACTTTTCAGTTTGGTCTGCACCAAAATAACAGGTGTGAAAGCGGCAACAAACTATGGTCCAGACCAAAGGAACAAAATTTGGTCTGACCAAAAGAGGTGATCTCGGTCTGGACCTTCTGAACCATGGTCCGGTTCGTGTGCAGTGTGAAAACACTTTTCTAGAAGGTTTGGACTTTCAGACCAAACACAGGAAGTTGTTTTAATGAAGTTGTTAATGAAGGCATGTTAATAAGTTGTTAATGAAGGCATTAACAACATTCAGCAACAACAGAATAAGAAAAATCAACATAGCAGTAGCAATAATGAGCCATGGTAGCACATGGAGCAAGGAGAAGACGACATGTTTAATATAATTTTGGTCTGATGAAAGTGTGAAAAGTCAACTTAACACTTAAACGTGCAGCTTATTTTCTGAGAGGATGAGAGAGAAAGGATATAACTGGATGACAGAGCAACCTAAACGAAACTAAAGAAACTGCGGCAGCGGTATATAAAAGTATTTAAACCCTCAGATGCACGTCCTTCTACAAACCAATCAGTGTCCAGTGTAGGAAGACACACACCACGTAAGTGATGACGACAGCATGTGGGTGTGTCATAATAAAAGTCTTTGGTTCGAAGGTAAAAATGCAGTGTGAACACAACCTAACCGGATCAAGTATATACAAAGTAACAAACATGCAAAACTTGGTTCAGACCATGGTCCGGAGTTTCAGGTGTGAAAGCACCCTAATTCTCCAGCGCTAATACGTGGCTACATTAGGGTTGCCACCTTTCAGATTTTGAAATAAAGGACACCCCTGGCCTGGTTGGGGGGATGTTTGGGGTTGGAGTGTACGTGGGGGGGGGAGAATTCCATTGTGGGTTGGGTGTGGCTTGAATGTTGCACCTATATAATAAAAGGTCTTACACTGTCAGAGAAACATTATAAAGCAGACTAAAATTTGGTAGATGCTCCTTTTTAAAATCGTGCACCATTTTTAGGTGTATCTTAGCAATGCAGGCAATGCTTTCATTGGTCACAACTCACACTAGTGATGGGCTTTTAAGGCTTGGTTTATTTTAATTTTTTTTACTTTTAGAAATGTAAAAACAACTGAAATACTTATTTTTTTCTAAATTATATATTTATAGTTTTGCATTTTACAGAAAGAACAGAACAAAAACAAAATAATTATAATGATTATTATTATTATAATTATAATAAAAATAATGATTTGTTCACAGTTATTAATCATTAGTTAATGAGCTATTAATGAAAGTTATTATAAAGTGGTACCGATTCCTCTTATAAATTTACATATATTCTTTTTCATGACAAAATGTATTTTTTGTCTGTACAATTACTTGTGTGTAATTATTATTTAGTCTTTTATATGTGCATTTATTTATTTAAACTTATGTCAATTTTTTCGTCATATGCAGAGAGTTTTCGTAATATGCAGAGAGTGTCTTTTTGTAGTTTCTCTCTCTGTGTGTGCAAGTGCAACAATTAAAATTATTACTAATATAGTGACACCCCCACCTTACATGGGGTAACTGACCAATCCCATGTGACTTCAACAAGGGGGAAACAAATCTGGATCTCAGACACGAGTTGGCTCAGATTGCTCACTTCAAAGAGTAGATTCTAAGAGCCGTTTCGTTCACCAACGACCCATCACTCACACACACATTCTGCTGAAACACGACAGAAAGAGTGAGAGAGAGCAACAGATTCACACATATCGTTCTGTGTGAATTCAACCTTTTTCACCCCCTTTGATAAAAACTCAGTATCCTAGCTATGAAAGAGAGGGAGAGAGAGCAGCTTATTAGAATTTAATTGTATATAGAGATGTATAACTGGTTACAGAGTGTATATAATGGTGCACAGGGACGTGTAATGTGTATGTAAAAACTGGGTGTCCAACAACTGACTTGGAGTCAGACGAAGAAATTGGTGAACGTCAAAAAAGAAAGAAAAGGTACATCTAAATATGTCAAATTAGTGAACTTTTAGGATCATTACTTTACTACAACAACAATATTATTTGTGGAGTTTCCCTTGTCTCTGTGCATGTGTTTACACCAATGTCCTGCTGTCAGAGAAAATTGTAGTTTTGGGAGTAGTTTTAATGACACTTTTTTATTTTACAGGAGTAATATTTTAGGGTGGGCTGCAGCATGGTTCTTACAGCTTTTGGTGTTGAGATGCTTAGCTGCTAATAACACTGGATGTTGATTTTTATGATGAGCTGTATGCTAGATGCAACTTAGCATAATATCAAGTTGACTGCAGGGCTGACAAGAGATTGGGATGTTTAGTCAGTCTATTTATCCCACAGAGCACAAATGAAGTCAAAAACTAAGAATGTCATACTGGCTTGGACGTCGCCCAGGATAAAAAGGTTTGCGGTACCCACTGTGAGAGACAGGGTGGGTGTTGAGAAGTGTACTACTGGCTCATCAAAGAAGATTTCAATGAAGAAATCGAACAGTTCTACAAGGAATTTGAACAGGTACATGTGGAGAATCCCAAGCAGAACCTACTTGTCATCACTGGAGATTTCAATGCCAGAGTTGGAGAAAATGCAGCAGAAAGTTAAGTGCTTGGGAAATATGGTCATGGTACAAGAAACAAGAAGAGGTCAAGCACTGGTAGACTTCTGTGATGAACATGGGTTGTTCATCAGCAACACACTCTTCCGTCTACACAACAGACACAGATACACATGGAAGAGCCCAAATCAAGAGACCAGAACTCAGATTGACTACATCCTGATCAACAAGCAGTGGAAACAGTCAATCAATAATGCACGCACATGCCTCAGTGCATACTGTGATTCTGATCACAATCTCATGATATTGACATTGAAGATGAGGTTCAAAAGGAAACAAGTGAGGAAGCCAATTCAACTGGACCTTGGAAAACTGAGACAGAACCAGTTCAAGCTGCAGTACCAAGTGGAGGTTGCAAACAGATTTGAAGACTTAGCAAGGCTCCAGGAACCACACACACCAGATGAACTGTGGCAGCAAATGAAGAATGTCATGCTGGAAGCTGCTAAGAAGACAATACAGAAGAACCACATCAAACACAAGAACTGGACTAACAGTGAAACCTTTGAATGGATTAAGAAGAAGTGTGAAGCAAAAACAAAGTCTTCCAGTGATTACAGGCAACTGTGAAGTGAGGTACAGAAGAGGCTCAGAAGAGATAAGCAAGCCAAGTTGGACTTATTGTGCAGTGAGCTGGAAGAAAATGCAAAGAAAGGGAACAGCAGACCTGTATTCCAGGTAGTAAAGAAGCTCACCAAACCTTTCCAGCCTCGCACAGTAGCCATCAAGGACAAAGATGAGATGAAACTTGTGAAACCAAAGAAGGTGTGTCAACGATGGAAAAACTACTGTGAGGAACTATACAGTGGTGCAGAAGATAACATTCAGATTGATGTTCAAGAAAAGGAACCACCACCACTGAAGGAAGAAATCAAGCGTGCTATGTTAGAACAGTCTACACGAGAGGCATCCAATCCAGATGACATAGCAGTTAAACTGCTCAGGTTTGGTGGCGAGACCACATTGAATAAGCTCCATGAGGTCTGTATGGAAGTTTGGGAAACCGGAATTTGGCCAGAAGAATGGATGCAATCATTTTTCATCACACTGCCCAAGAAAGGAGACTTGCTCCAGTGCAAGAACTACAGGACCATTGCACTGGTCTCACATGCTAGCAAGATCTTGAGAGTGATATTAAAACGAATGCAGTCTAAGCTGGAAGGGGAGATTGCCCAAGAACAAGCTGGATTTAGACCAAGAAGAGGCACTCGGGATCAGATAACAAACCTCCGTGATTCTGATCACAATCTCGTGATGTTGACATTGAAGATGAGGTTCAAAAGGAAACAAGTGAGGAAGCCAATTCAACTGGACCTTGGAAAACTCAGACAGTACCAGATCAAGCTGCAGTACCAACTGGAGGTTGCCAACAGATTTGAAGACTTAGCAAGACTCCAAGAACCACACACACCAGATGAACTGTGGCAGCAAATGAAGAATGTCATGCTGGAAGCTGCTAAGAAGATAATACAGAAGAACCACATCAAACACAAGAACTGGATTACCAGCAAAACTTTTGAGTGGATTAAGAAGAAGCATGAAGCAAAAACAAAGTCTTCCAGTGATTACAGGAAACAGCAAAGCGAAGTACAGAAGAGGCTCAGAAGAGATAAGCAAGCTGAGTTGGACTCATTGTGCAGTGAGTTGGAAGAAAATCAGATCACAAACCTCCGGATCATCTTGGAGAAAGCAAGAGAAAGGAATCAGGAACTGTATTTCTGTTTTATTGATTTCACAAAGTCATTCAACATGGTACAACATGACCAATTGTGGATAGCCATGCTGGAGATAGGTTTCCCCTCACACCTAATCCAGCTACTGAGAAATTTGTACAGTCAGCAGCGTGCAGCCGTCAGGACCGCTGATCACACATCAGAATGGTTCAACATAAGACAAGGAGTCCATCAAGAATGTAACCTCTCACCATGTTTATTCAACATCTTAGGAGAACAAGTGATGAGAAAAGCACTACAGGAATTTATGGGAGGATTCAAAATTGGTGGGAGGACTAACAATCTCAGATATGCAGATGACATTGTCTTATTGGCCACATCAAAAGAACAACTAGAAGAGCTGGTGAGTCACCCTGAGAAGGCTGCAAAGGAATATAACATGCGGATCAATGCAGCTAAAACAAACGTGATGACAAACACTGAAGATATACTGAAGATCACAGTCGAAGGAGGACTTCTGGAACAAGTAGACTCTTTCACATATTTGGGATGCAGAGTAACAAAAGCTGCAGACTGTGCCAGTGAAGTGAAGACAAGAATGGCCATGGGCATGTTGGTGATGGTCAAATTGTCAAACATGTGGAAAAGCAGGTCAATTAGCACCAACACCAAACTAAGACTGATGAAAGACTTGGTCTGGCCAGTAGCTACATATGGATGTGAAGCCTGGACATTGAAGAAAGAGGAAGAAAGACGTATTCAGGCTTTTGAGAACAAGTGCATCAGGAAGTTGCTGAAGATCTCATGGATGAAAATGATGACCACTGAGCAAGTCTATGAGATGGCTAGAACTCAAAAAGAGTTACTGATGCACGTTAAATCCTGCAAGTTACGTTACTTTGGTCATGTGATGAGGCATGCACATGAGAGCATTGAAGGAAGTGTTATGACTGGACTTGTGGAGGGCATCAGAAGACGTGGAAGACCAAGAATAACCTGGATGGATAACATCAAGACGTCGACTGGATTATCAGGTGCTAGCCTGATAATCGCGAAGGTAGGCTGCACAGACGAGTCACTTCTCTCCAATGCCATCTGTCTCTGGTTGCTTGTTGCTACAAGCAAACAGAGACAGATGGCATTGGAGAGAAGTGACTCGTCTGTGCAGCCTACCTTCGCGAAGCGATGACGGCGTATGGCATGACATGACAATATTTTAGGACTGAATTAATTAATGAATAGCTAATTACAAAGAAATGAATGCATCAAAAATTATTTGCAGTTTCAACTTCTCTTTGTACACTTAATAGGCTAGTTAATTGTTTTTTTGCTCACAAAGACAAATGGAGTAATCTGGTTGTTTACAAAAGGTCAGCTCTCTTTGTGGCTCTCCCTGTGACTTTGTTTGGTCAGTGTGGCCCTTGTGGAAAAAATGGTCACATCAAATTATTTAAGCTTAACATTTTAATGGAGTTCCAGCACTGATTTAATTATTTTAAAGTAAAATTAAGAGCACTTAATTTTATGTCATTTTTGTAATGCTTATGTTGTGAAAAAGAGAAATTTAGATTTTTGTTTGTGGTGCCTTCGTTTAAGACAAGATGGTACTTTATTATTACTTGTCTTGGGTTACAGTGCCACCTAAGTTCTGTCTTGCTGATCAATGTTGTTCAACTTCAACAAATTAACAGAAATAATGTGAAATATAAATGGATACACTGTGTAAAAAAAGCCGTAAATAAGGCATTTCTTTGATCTTTGTTTTACAGTTCTTTTTTAATGCCGTAATTTGGTAATATTTGTCTAAATGTTTTTCTGTTTTAAAAATTACAAAAAATACACCTGACACAACATTTAACCATTTAATTAGTACATCAGTTTTTTTAGGCCGTTACTCCTATTTTTCTTACATTTGAATGCACATTGAATGGATATTGCACTTCTATTGATGCAGCCTCCGCAATAATGCAGTTGCTGCAGCGGTTCGTTCTGGTGAAGAAGGAACTGAGCCAAAAGGCAAAGCTCTCGATTTACCGGTCAATCTACGGTCCTACTCTCACCTATGGTCATGAGCTTTGGGTAATGACCGAAAGAACGAGATCGCAGATACAAGCAGCTGAAATGAGTTTCCTCCGCAGAGTGGCTGGGCGCTCCGTTAGAGATAGGGTGAGAAGCTCGGTCACTCGGGAGGAGCTCGGAGTAGAACCGCTGCTCCTCCACATCGAGAGGAGCCAGCTGAGGTGGCTCGGGCATCTGTTTCGGATGCCCCCTGGACACCTCCCTAGGGAGGTGTTCTTGCATGTTCCCCCTGGAGGAGGCCCCGGGGAAGACCCAGGACACGTTGGAGAGACTATGTCTCTCGACTGGCCTGGGAACGTCTCGGTGTTACACCTGAGGAGCTGGCTGAGGTGTCTGGGGAGAAGGAGGTTTGGGTTTCCTTGCTCAGACTGCTACCTCCGCAACCCAGCACTGGATAAAGCGGTTGATAATGGATGGAATGGATGGATGAATGTAATGTTGTAATACTTTTTATGCTTTTATGTCAGTAACATTATATTGGAATTGCTTGTCTGTTTAAGCAACAAATCTGTCTCAGAACTAGAAATAAATAAGACTTGACTTTATAATAATTTGTAATTGCTCTGATTTGTGTCTTTGTAATTTTAAGACCCAATCCCCATTACATGAATATAGAAGATGACAGAAATCTCTGGAACCAAGAGAAGATTTGCCCAACTACCTGTGATACATTTTCCAGTTACAGAGGTGACCTGTCAGAAAATTGCTGCTGCAGTTACATCCTCTTCTACAGTTATTTATGTAATAACACTTATTTGTTATTTAGCAACTCCAACATTCCAGACCCCACATCAAAATACTAGTAAGTGTTGCTTGTTTCAAAAATGTATTTGAACATTTTTAATTTCAAACATCAATGCTAATCAGTATTTTCATCTTTTGTTTTACTGGAGGCATCAACAAGGAGAGTCCTGAGTTGTCTCAGGAGGATAGTAATAGTAAGTTGAGAATGTTTAATTCCATAACTTGACTAGCCAGACCTACCCATTACCAACAGTGATGTTTGTTTTATTTGTGTCTGCCATTGGTGATGGGCCGTGTGGTGTATGAGAAGTGGGGTTTATTTTTATAAAACTTTATTTTTTCATAGGGATTAGGTGATTAAAGGGAACTATGTAATTTTTTTTACCTTAGAAAAACTTCAAAGTGTAGCTCAAGTCATGTCAGCTTGACTAAGTTGTTGTGGGGTGAATAAAATTTCCTTAATAATAATAATAATAATTATAATAATAATAATTTAAATAATACTTCTTTGCAAGAATGAAGGTCCCTAGAAGTCAAAGTCACAAGTATGGCCAGAAATACATATAATGTCTTTTAAACAGGATTGTTGTGGGGAGGAGTGGGGCTCAAACAAATAGAAAGATGCAAAACTATTTTTGTGATTGAACAATAGTAGCTTTAAGAGAAAGTCTGTATTTTTTGTTCTTTCTCTGGTGTAAAGGGAAAAACATACCAAAACACTAATTTAAAAAGTTACATAGGACCCTTTAACAAAGTATCAACATCAACATCAAGTCATGTTTTGTGTTTATTATTTTAGACCATTCTGGAATCTTCTTGACAGAACATCAGTCACTTGGTCCTAGCACATCTAAAGATGGTAGGTAGATTATTAACCTCTAAGGGGTTTACTCATTATTCAAATGCTGTTGTTTTTACACTGTTTGTTTTATGATATTTTTGTTCAGAACAACTATAAGTACAGTGGTGTGAAAAAGTCCTTGCCCTTCCTAATTTCTTCTTTTTTGTTTTTGTAAATGTGTTTTAGACTACGAGGGCTTCTACCCACCTACCTGCCCTGTGGAGCAAGCAAGAAATGGTATTTATGATTATTATATTTTTATTTTATTTGAATTAGCTTAATAGTGTATAAACACTTAAAAAAAATTTTAAGACTTCATTAGCCTCTCCCCTCCTGCCATGGAGTCTACCGCTCCCGTACCATCACAGAGAGCAAGAAATGGTATTTATGGCTTGCAAGATCTCTTTTCTTACAAGATTCAATTTATATCCACAATTTTATGAACTGTGTCCTTTGTTTAGATTACGTTGGCCTCTTTCCACCAGTACGCCCTGTAGAGTCCAGCTAAGTGTTCAAAGGTAATAGTCAGTTACTGACGGGGGCTTGATTTTCAATACTAAAGCTACATGTATGTTGCGGAATTGTGTTTGAGTTTATTTACAAATAAATAATATATTATTATTTATAATAATATATATAATTACAATATTTACAAAACAGAAATTATCCAAATATTAGGTAATATACTCAAAATATTGAAAAAAACATGTGGTTGGTTTATGTTTAAGTGGTGTTAAAGAGAAAAAATAAATATTTTATTTGTATTTTTGGTTATAGCAAAAGTGGATGAAATACAAAAAAAACTACAAAAATGTATCAACATTTTTAACAGTAATTTTTGAAGCCTCAAACATTTTTAATGTTTCTATTCCAATTCTTATTAGGTGTGTTTTTTGGCACCGTTTGTGTTCAGGTGTGATTCTCTGTCGGGGATGCCGGAGGTTACCACTTGGTTACAGTTTGCAAAGCCTCACACAAATCCTTGAGTTGTATTTTTTAGATTTGTTACCTATTGTTTTCATTTAGCTTTAGACCAGGCTAGGTCAGGATTTAGGGTAAAAAAATTCATACCTTTTATAAATAAAATACATGACACTTTTTATTGCTGTGAACATTAAAGGGCCTTAAAGCATTTTAAACTGACTTGTGAATACATGCTTTAAAACACTAGAATTCGCAAACCCACGAAAATTTTCGGCATGATATTAGCGTGCGTTCAGGGTCTCTCCCTGTCTTAATCACCCGCTCAGGAATGTGA
>BRDA01020913.1:0-48033 GCA_036984385.1 Crenuchus spilurus
CTTGAGAAACTGGTCTCCTCTGTCCCCAGACATCTGTTGAGTGATGTAAGAAGAAGGGGGGATGCCACACAGTGGTAAAAATGGCCTTGTCCCAATTTTTTTGGGATTTGTTGACGCCATGGCATTTTGAAACAACATATTTTTCCCTTAAAATGATACATTCTCTCAGTTTAAACTTTTGATCTGTGATTTGTGTTCTATTCTGAATAAAATATTAGATGTTGGCACCTCCACATCATTGCATTCAGTTTTTATTCACAATTCGTTTAGTGTCCCAACTTTTTGGGAATCCGGTTTGTAAGTTATTGTACCCTAAGCTGACCTGTTTAACTCTGAGCATTCTGTAACTTACCTTCTGATTGAGTATCCACATGTTGGTGTGTACACATTTCCGTGCCCCGGTTTTTAATGAGTCCTTTGGGAATCGCACTCTTGCAAGCATGTGCACCAGTTATTGGAAACTGTAAGCTTTTTGTTGCAAGATGTATTTTCTGAATTGAAAAAAAAAAAAACATGTTCACAGCTGTCTTATAAGTTATTCAAATTGACTTTTTTGAAGTATGTAGTTCTTAACCAGAATATCCAGGTGCATTGCTGGCACATACCACTTTGTTTTACATGGGTTGTTTATTGTATCAGCATTTTGACACATGACCCTTGCCCACAGTTTGTGTTTGGTTCTTTTGCATGGCAGTCTAAAGGTCTCTTCCTGTGGATGCTTCTTAGCTACTTTAAATGAGAAAATGCCTCAAGCTCTCTGATGACAGGCTTACAATCAGTCACAGCAAGTCAAAAGTCATTGTCATGTATGTATTCAAGCCATGTGCTGAGAGAGGAGATGCATCTAGTATCTCCAGAACATAATGCTACAATAAACAATACAGGGCACTTTACAATACACTATGGAAACAGAAAGTACTAGGTAGCAAACAGTGTGAAGCAGAGACATATATGCAGTTTTTAAAAGTAATGACTGTTGTTTTGTTCCACATTGTAAAATGTATATGTAATTCTAGAAGTCTGTCAAAGAGAATTTGTATAAAGTGCTCGTGTCACTCATGTGTCAAGGTCTCCTCAATAGGGACTCTCATTCCACTCGATGGTATGATCCAGCTCAGATCTCCCCTCACATAAGCAAGCTAATGGACTACCCCTCTTGTGAACCCTGTTTTCTGTGTATACCAGTGTGAGAACTTCTCAGGTTGTCATTGGTAAATTTTCATGTCAGTCTTGCTGGGGTTTAGTCCACACCTGTGTCCAATAATTATTTTCAGTTTGTATAAAGTTTCTGTTCTTTTTTGTGAGGAATTTGCTGCAATATGTTCCTTCTATATTGCTGTAATTCTTCATTTCTGCTTGTAGTTTGGTAATCTTTTTATTTAGTAGACTCTGGATTGTTAATTTGTTTCATGTGTGGATGATTCTAGTGTTGATATTCCTGCATGTTTTGTGACTGTGATTTGGAAGATAAAAACGGGCAAATAAAATTGTATATAAGAATAAAATATATTCTGTCTCAACTGGAATGTTACATTACATCATATGAAGTTCATTTTTGTTCATATTATAATTCAAAAAGAAAACTCAATAGATTTTATATTCATTACACAAAGTGACATTTCAAACCTTTTTTGTTTTATTGTTGATTAGTATGACAGAATCTCAGATTATACAAGGGTGAACCAAAATTAACTGCATGTTAAATATACAGTGGAACCTTGGTTTTCATTATTAATCCAATCTAAAGTACCTGATGATAACCGAAACGAATGATAACTGAAGCAATATTTCACATAAGAAATGTAAAACCAATTCATTCATCCCAGACACTCCAAAATATTAACAAAAATATATTTTATATAAAATATAGTTTTACATACAGAAAACAATGAGAAATAAATACAAAAGACTAAGGAAATGGTTAAATGAACATTTAACATCACTCTTACAGGTTTACGCTCTGTTTTAGAGTGTGCTGGTGTGGTCCAGCCAGCAGCCTTTACTTTGTACACCCGTTTTCAGGGTTCTCAGCCACTATTTGTTTTTGCAAACTTTTGGGAGAAAGCCAGAATTAATGTGTAGGTGAGTGATGATTGCATATGTGGATGCTTTGTTTTTCGAGAAATTAAGTATTGAGTCAGGTTGGCTCACCAACGAAACCCAGATGGACAAACGATAACTGGGACAAAATTTCTCTGAAATAAACTGATGATAAACAAAATATATGATAACCAGGGCAAACGTTAACTGAGCTTCCACTAGATTAAAGCATATCAACACCTTCTGTACCAGGTTACTCTCTGTAATAACTGCATTTCATGTTTGAACATTTTACATCAGTTCATTTATGACTGCAGTGCAAAAAAACAGCTTTGGGTTCCAAACAGATTAAAAAAATAATGGGCTGTGGTGCACTGAAAAAATTATGCATTGAAAGTACTTGATTAGTGCACATTTTCGATTTATTTGCTGAACAAATAAATACTTATACATACACTATTTCACATGCCATCATTGTTATATTCATATTAAATTCATCAAATAAATACAAATATTTTACTTTATAATAACTAGTCAGCACAGTTATTGCCAAAAATAAACTGAAAGACAAGACTGATGCAGTCTGTTTTATTCATGATGTACACATTTGATGTAAATTTAATACAGCGCATTACTGTTATCATTGTATTAGTTCAGTCTGAAATCAGATAATGGAGTCAGATATTGAATAATTTCACGTTGGGGTCAGCTAGAACTTTGGGCTATCCAATTACTTTCTAACAGCTAAGTTATGGTTGTATTAAAGGAATATCATTATCATAATGGTGTCACTCCATCTTGAGACTTGGAGCAGTCAGGGAATGCTGCCTCTCTCCTCAGGCATTCTGAATTAAAGTGATACCTTATTTTATGGTGGGTGGTCAAGCGAAGTGCAATAGGAGATTACTAAATTCATAATCTGAACTCCTCTCATGCTGTATAGTGTTATGCATCTCTGTAATGTAACCTCATGTCTATAAGGCAAGCACATGCTGTAACTATATTTTAACTCTGTGACTGGACCACATGCTGGGCTTTAGTGTGTTTTCTATTTTGGATAAGGGTCTGTAAGTTGTCAGTTTCAGGCAGTGGAACGGTGGACATCAAGAATAGCTCTTAAACGACAAAAAACCATATAAACACTATTTCTGCTTACAAACACAGCATGTTGTCTGCAGAATAAAGCTTTCCTGTTGTTTTACTTGCTGCAAAGTGGTTGTACATGTGTGTAAGTGAGAGAGGGTCTCTCATTGATGCATTGTGGTTGATGGCATCTTGTTTACTTCAAATCTGTTTCAAGTATGTTATTGAGTTTCTATGTGTTTTTGCCAAATGCATCCATGCACAGAAAGTTCTCACACTTTGCCATGGCTTTTTAAAGGGGCTCATTCCAGATACTTGTTCATCACAATGTAGGAGCACATTGTCAAATGCCATCCATGTATTGTTAATAATGTGAGCTGAAAGGTGACTTAGGCAGTTGATCCATGATGTAGATGTCTTTTTTTTGTGAAAATAGAGCTGAGATAATGAGCCGCTCCTTCAAAGGAGCCTAACATCAGACCTGGCTGCACATATCAGTATTCAAGACTAGTGTCATGTTCAGTTTTAGAAGGGTGGTCCAAGAGTAGCAAAGAAATAGGCATGTGGGGCATTAGTGACACAATTTGTGGAAAATTTGGGGAGCAGCCATGGCCTGGTGGTTAGGGACGAGAAGGGTGCCAGTTCAATCCATGGGCAGGTCATGACAGGAGTGCCCTTGAGTAAGGGACCTAACCTCCAACTGCTCCCCGGGCATGGTGGATAGGGCTGCCCACTGCTTCGGGCACAGCCAAGTGTGTTCACTAGTGTGTGTGTTTCACTGCACAGATGGGTTAAATGTTGAGGTCAAATTCCATTGTGTGCAATTATATTGGCAAAAAGTTTAATCTTATTTTATTTTATGAGAAGATTACACAGTGTTTACTTACATTTACCCATTACACAGAATTGTCATGTTTGTCTATGCTGTAAAACCCCCGTGAAGTTAATTGTTCCATTCTGTTTAATAAAGTTTCTCCTGCTTGCTCATTATCATAGATTTAAATAAAGCAGGGTCACTAACAGTGTATTGAAATGACAAATCTGTCTAGCTGGTTGGCTAGACCAAGCTGTTAAACAAAACTCTGTGCTGGTTGAGGAACATTGAAACTGATGAAGGTGGACTGAAATATGTTTAAAGTTTTGTACTAGATTGCCAGCCTAAGCTTGTTAGCCTGAGTTTGCATCTGACTTCACATGTTAACATTATCTAAATAGGACCATTAACCACTAATTAATCTAAATCTAACTGTATACATATTTCAAAATATTAGAGTAATATCACCTCTCTTCACTTTTCTAAAAAAGTATTATTCCATATTCTTAACTATAAAAAGTTGCACTTGACTCAATATTGACAAAAAGTTGGCAAAATGTTCTTGGGCTCAGCATTCACAGGGCACCCTCTGTTTGCTTCCTGACTCCTGTTATTATAGGAATTTCATGGATTTCTTCAACTCCTCCAAAAGCAAATCTAATCACAGTCTTTATTGTTGTCTTTCAATGTGAAATTAGATTTGCAATCAGTCACTAACATTCATGACATCCACAAACAAAAAGCAACACATTAAAATGCAAATACAGGATGGTAACTGTAAATCCTGGACCTCCTTTAGAAAAGCGCAGGAAGCTGTTAAGCTATCACATTCACACACAAAAAATAATGTATTTCTGTTTATTTGTATGCTAATGTTTTAGAAAAAAAATGTAAAAAGAAATAAAACAGAAAATATAAATGTACATCCCTTTCTCAGATGGTCTGCAACTAATATTGGACCATTTTATTGGTCTATTCCTCATGTGGTGTTCATACGTTGTAAAGGGCAGCTGACATTTTCAAATGGAAAATGATAGTTGTGATTTTGATAGCCAAATGGTACAAGATTAGCTTTGAGATTAGCATTTCTGATGCTGATAGGGTATGGGGTATATCGTAGCATCAGATGTCAAGAGAGGTTAATTAAGTTTCTTGGTTTACTATTTGCACACTTTTTAGCTTGTAACCAGAACTGCTTCGCATAAAGGATTCATCTGTTAAACTGTAATACAACACAATTAGCATATTACTCACAGGGTAGTTTTTTGATCACTCTATTCATCTTCATCCAAACAATTGTAACTTCAATGCTAATGAAGATTTGGATGAAATATACCTCAGTCTGTGTGAAAAACGCTGACATGCATGACTATATTGTGGGTAAATTGGCGTAAATGTCTGCTGATTAATATGTGCTCTCTCTGGGCGGGTGAGATGGCACTCTCTCCCCAGCACTACTAAGTACTGTCAGCTGGCTGAGGTGTCTGCCAGGTGACCCATCAGGACTGGGGATCCTGCGTTTTTCTCCTAGGTGCTTGGCGGTGATGTATCAGCAGAAGTTCAAAAAGAGGTGGAGCTTGCATTGGAGGAGGCCTGTTTGAGTCTGCATCCTCCTAGAGTCAGAGACATTGCAAGTGATATGGAAAGTCAACAAATGGGTGGGTTGATTGGCTACATTGGAGAGAAAATTGGGTAAAACAACAACAACAAAAAAGCACTGTTTGGGTAAAGAAGCAAACGGGATACCCTGTATAGAAGTCTTATTTACATTAATTTTCTGCTTAATCTCAAAACTGGATAACTTCAGAATAAATTACCACATGCCACAGTATTCTGTGAAAGTAAATCCTACATAAAATTGACTCTGCAGTCCTTTGTTGGAATTTTCTGGAGAAGCTGTGTAGAGCATCCTGCTCATAATTAAAATGTCTTATCTCTACTGTCTGTAACCGGTCTGTCTTGGACTGTGTGGGTCTTTTCTGCTCACATTGTTTTCTATCAGGGGACAGCGCTGAGCTCAAGACTAGGAAATGGGTGGGCAATCAAAACAAGTAAGGATTTTACATTGCTTCCTACTGTTTTTTTTTTTTTTTTACCTTATTAAACCCTGCATGGAACTGTGTAAGGAAAGACAAGTTACAAATGTACTGAACTTACAATACAATGTTGAAAATGTTTTTTTTTTTTTTTTTATGTATGGAGTGAAAATCAGATCATTATGAAGATTGTCATTGTTCTTTACTCAAACTGGTCTCTTAAAGTAAACAAACCTAGATCCCTATTCTCCTGTTTTTGTTCTAACTGGTCAGGTCAAGCTGTGTGACAGCTTGTGTAGAAGAAGTGTGCTACAATGCATGAGAGGATCACAGACAATAGAATAATTGAACTAACTGAAGCCAGACCAGTAGACATTAGCCTTGGAAGTTATGTGTCTCAAAATTAAGGCGACCCATATGCAGCAGCACTTAAAAAAAGGTTTCTAAATGCCACATCCCAGCTTCGCCTTGTTTCTGCCCATGTGCTTGTGTTTTCGTTCCCCATGTGATGTCTCTGTCCATGTGCCTTGTCTGTTTACATCTACCACACTTTGTTGCATTTTTTCTCCACCTGCTAGCCACAACTTGTCAGGTCTCATTGTTAGCAGCCCTGTCCCTTTATCTTGTGGTTATCAGTGTTTTCTATATAGCTTCCTTTTGTTTCTGTGTCCCTTGTCAGTCATTGAATGTTGTTGTACATTAGTCGATGTTATTATGTGTTCTTGAATGTGTGTGTATGTAGGTTCCTCACAATTGTATCTTTTTCAGTATAGTCACAACCTCATATTTATTTTGTTTCAGTAGCCACCAGTGTTTTGTTGTTTAGGTGTGTTCATTTAATAAAGTCTGTTACTGGGATTCCACCTCAGCATCCTGACTCCTCCTCAACCCCCTGGAATGTTACAGTATCAGAATCAAAATTCTGGTATTGTGATAATCCAGTGAGGACAGTGTGAGTGGAGTAACCTACAGAAACTGGTACAATCATGTTTTTTGGTTAAAGGTACTGAAGATATTCATGGTTCCATCTGAGTGACAGGAAGCTGATGGTTCAGTACCTTGTTTGTGTGTGAGTGTACATTATTTATGGGTTCTTTACATCATTTTGTAGGTTCTATACCAATATTCAGTGAGATTGCTATAAAGAACATCTTTTCACATGTTTACTTTTAAGAGTGTAGATCAATGTCTTAAATCGCAAAAAGAAGCAAGATGGCCACCTCTACAAAATATTCCTACATGATCATGATGGGGCTTTCAAAAGACAGCTGCTTGGGGCACCTGGGATGTGTCTAAACATGATCTTGTATCTGATCCCCACTTCTTTATAATCTTTCCCCCATCTACTTTATAATTTTATCAAATAAAGACAATAAAACCATGTTTGCAGATCAGTGTTCCCAACCCAGTCTTGGCTGAGGTGATTTGGATGCTGAAATAAGGACTGACTGGGAGTCCTTGATGCCTCTGTTGGGCATTTTGGCAATCTCAGGACTTAATATTCCTAATTTTTTTTTTCAATCATAATGGAGAAATGGTAGCACAGCAGGCTGAAGGGGAGATATATTAAAAAGATTTGTTTTCATTGTGTTGGAAATGGAGGTGAACAAATGGGGTCAGATAATAAAGAATTATATTTAGGGTTCAAACAGGATTTTTTTGTACTAACCAATGACTTTCTCAGAAGATTAAAATAATTAAAAAAAACACATTGTACTAGACTAATTATAAATGTGTTGATCATTTATAAATGGGTTTAGTTAAAGCCCCTCTGAATACAATTGTTGTTAATCATTGCTAAATAAAATAATGTCTCAAAACAGAATAAACAAATGTAATTTATTTGGCATTAAGAATATTTATCAATTTGTTTGTTTGGTTCTCAAATTATTTTGGCTTACAAAGACTGAAAGTATTCATTGCTTTTGGGCTCCATGAAAAGATATCATGTTGGTTCCTGAGGGGGATGGGGGGTGGGTGGCTGGGAGTAAAGATTTTGGCAGGGTTGTCCACCACAGAGAAATGTTACCAGCAGAAACTGGTATTGCAGATGCTCATAGACAGTTGATTATAGTAGGCACAGCCAAAATGGTAAAATGACAGCTCTGTGATTGTAGAAAATGATGCATTTTTGCCATATTTTCAGCAATAGTCTACTATTTTAAGAATAATAGCACACTGTCCATTTCTCAGACTATATAGAATGTAGCCAAAAATGAGCAAATTGGACCATTCTGTCCCTAAATGTGGTGAAAAGCAGAGTGCAGAATGTAGCTGTAACGTACAGGGCCCTGGAGAGCCATCTTCACTACCTGAATACAATTAAATGAATGGCACACAAGGGGAGCTCATTGGCAAGGCACAGCCTTCACTCAGTTCTTCTAGTTAAAAGCACTTTTGTACATGCAAAGGAAGCCTTTGCTTTTTAGGATAACTACCTCACTGTGGCAATTAAACAACTGACAAACATTACCTCTTGTGTTTTCATGCTGGCTTGGGCCTCTTGAATGTAGAGTTGTCACAGTGAATTTGGCTACTGTACCACAATGTTAAAGTGTAATGATAGGGTAGAACAGAGGAGCTAAGAGAATATAATTCAGTGTGCTGTTAGAAACATGCTCAAACCTGTGAGGCTTAATTTGATGTTATACATGGTGCCCTTTATCTCGCACATAACCACTGTATTTAACCATCCTTAAGTGAGGCTGGATATTGTTCAGAAATATTCAGTACCCACACTTTGATAGCAACTCCTGGCTGAGGTTATTGGTATTTTTACACTTCAGTTATCAGTAAGGTGGATACAGTCTCACTGTTTTTCACTTCATTATGGGCATTAGATTGAACTGGATAGTTAACTCACCAGTGACTTTTTCAATACACAGATTTAAATGCAAATCCTGTGTTTTCCCATCTGTGACGTTTAGTTCCCTTAAACCAACAACCGTCAATCTATTGTAACTTTGAGCCTCTTTATTGTGACTTGCCACATTTCTTAGTGTTCACAGCAGCTGTATATGTGCTCTGCCAACTAAATAATAAGTTGCTAGTTAGTTAAAATTGCATGTGACACTGAAAATGTAGCATTATTGGTGCTAAAATAAAAAAAAACATTGTATTGCATCATTCATTAGAATTTTTTCTTTTTAACCAGATTTGTTTTAACTTTGTGCTTCATACTTGTCATGGTGCTGTGAGTATGGAGGAGACAGATGCAGCAGTGGTTTTGAAAATATGGCTTTATTTACAAGACTCATAAGTTATGGCTGTGACTTGACTATGAATCAAAGAAACTGTGACAAAAGTTCACACTGAGAACATCCAATAGTGAGATGACAATACATGGAACTGAAGACATTACATTGACGCTGGTGACAGTACACTATGAACTCATGATGACATAACGCAATGCTATGAAAACAATACAATGACTGACGAGGACTGTGAGACACGAGGGAGTATATATAGGAAACATAATCAACACCAGGATGAAGGTCCAGGGCTGCGCAATGGACAAGACATGACGTGGCTGGGGGTGGAGAAATGACACGTGAATGACTTAAACAAACATAGAGCACGTGGAGACAAGACGGGGACGAGGCTATGGTGGGAGGGTTCACAATACTGTGGTACAATGACAATAAAAAATTTTTTAATCAAATTGTAAAAATCTCAAACCATAGAACCCATAGTTACCAAAAAGCCCTGGTCCTAAAATTCTAGTTGTACTTTAGAATTTGAAGGCACTTCTGTTGTATTTATTTTAAAAGACCAAATAACTGATAACTGACAAAAATGGATGTGATATAAACTAGAAATAAATGCTTGAAGTGAGTTTATTGACCACAGTGGGTGGCAGAATAAGCAGAAGGATACCATACAGAATCTTTAAGAAGTGTGGATGTTAAAAACATGATTATGGAGTGTCACTTAACCAGTGAGCATTCTAGATTTTGGAGCCAGCATGTGTGTTGGCTTTCTAGTGCTGATAAGACTGACTGTTGAATTATTGCTTAAAAGCTTGGTTGTGTAATTATTGGAACCTATTGTTGAAAGAGTTTTTGATACTCATTAAAATGGAAGTAATTTAATCAGTGCCACAAAAGTACTGAAATTGGATTCCCAGCCCTTACCATAAGTGAGAAAAAATCTGTCTAAAAATGAACAGGCATTGAGATTCAGACTGGCCACTGCAAAAGCTAATAAGCTGTTGAAAGTACTGAGCATGTCTGAAGTGGTTTATTTGGCAGCCATGTGGCCATGTCAGTCCCACTGATATAAACCATATTTGACACAACTTTAATGCAGTCATTAGTGCATGTGACGGCAGCAGAGAGAGCTTTGATTGCCTTGTGTGTCCCAGTAGCACCAGAACAGGCTAGTCCTGGGTCATTTACTCTGCAATCACCCTAATTCATTCTCTGAGTTCTCTCCTGTGTTGCATTACTGACTGCATTGTTGAATAATCACAAATATGAACACTTTGTTCCAAGACACCATTACAACCTTGACATTTAGAGCAACTGAATGCTATTTACTTATAAATGTGTCTTTATTAATATTCCACAAAGAAAAGATGAGCGTACTGCAGGCAAAGAGGTTTTTCTTCTATATATAGGTGTCCTCATGTAACCTGTCAGGTTGTGTATTATTTGTCGCTGTAGATGAATCTTCTTGAGTGTTGCTCAGACTTGAAATGTCGCTACTATACTCTGTGTTCTGCATGCTTTATTTGGTGCAGTTTGGGACACTTGAAACCCTAATTTCCCTTTCCTTTATGTGAGTGTTTTCATTCAGGCTGAGCCTGTGTGTCTTAGAATAACAGTCTGAGGTGGCCCACTGTCAGCACATCTATTTAGGAGCCTAACCCTCAGCTAGCATTTCCTCCCTATACAACCAGAGTGATGTCAGCTCCAGGGATTTCTCATCAAGTCTGTGTTTAATTAGTTACGTTGTGGTGTAGTTTTGGAAATGTTTGTAGTCATCTATGATGTGGGGCTGTCAATAAGTATGGGTAGTGTTTAAGTAGGTATTTCAAATCATGGAGATTAAGATATGAAGATACTGCACAAAAATATGGCAGACTACAGGTGTTTGTGGCAGGAACTGTCAGTAAGATGTACAATGTAAAATGGTTGCTTACTTACAGGCATGGCACCAGTTTACTTTATCTCTCTACCAATGACCTCTCATTTGTTGTCGTTCATGAAAACCACTGCCAGTCAAAACCACTTTTTCCCATTCTTTATTTACTTACCGGTACTTGCAAAAGGTGACTGGTTCTTTTTGCTGAAAGGTGGGATGTCCTGTAATACAGCTGTGAGTGAACTGCCTTATATTAATCACTGAATTATAAGATTTGAGTCATATTTATACAGAAATATAGAAAATTCCAAAGGTTCACAAACTTTCAAGCACCACTGTACATACTTACTACACACCTTCTGGACATTTAGTGTTTTCCATTATGTAAAAAATTGTTTGCATTGTAGATTAATACTAAAGTCATCCAAACTATGAAGAAATACATCTGTAATTATTTAGTAAACAAAAGTGTTAAACAAACCAGAATATGTTTATATTTTACAGTAGGCACCTCTTGTTTAGATGGGGTAATCACTTGGAATGGCTTTCAGTTAACAGCGGTGTCTTGTGAAGAGTTCACTACTTGCCTTTCTTGCCCTCTTAATGTGTTTGAGATCAGTCGTGTGTCTACTTTGAAGAATCTAAAATCTAAAACATATTTTGGTTTGTTTAACATTTTTAAGTTTACTACATGATTCTTTGTGTTCCTTCATAGTCTGAATGACTTCAGTATTCATTTACAATTTAGGGAACAAAAGGTGTGTCCAAATATTTGCCTGGTCATATATAATTATATATATATATATATATATATATATATATATATATATATATATATATATATATATATAGGGACTTTAGTCACATTACTTGAAGGGTCAAGACTTGAACAGACTAGACTTTTTAAATGAAATACTTGCACTGATACTTGTTTCTGTATACTGAGAAGCTTTGTTTTGCTCCTGAAACATGTTTGAGTGATTTCTATTGCAATGAATGCAAACCTGCAAGGTTGTGGCAGAC
Organism: Crenuchus spilurus; assembly: GCA_036984385.1. Classification (NCBI taxonomy): domain Eukaryota; kingdom Metazoa; phylum Chordata; class Actinopteri; order Characiformes; family Crenuchidae; genus Crenuchus; species Crenuchus spilurus. Next base: position 12,082 of record BRDA01020913.1, read on the forward strand.
GAGTAGAGGCTATTTACATCACTATCAGAGAAAGGGCTATTTAAAAAAATAATACAACTTGGATTCAGAGATTGGATTGTTTTGTCAGTATTAAAAAGACAACAATATCGTCACAAGTCTTTGACACAACCACCAGTAAATCCAACTGCATCCATCACTTCAAACCTCACAAAGAAAGGTACTTGACTGTGTTTTTAGCTAAATTATTGACTGGTCACATAAAGCTAACATTGGCTGTAGAGCTAAGATTAAATTTAAGCTATTAGAGACTTGTCTTTGAAACCTAACTGATTAACTGATTTTAATGTGAAAACTTGACTTGTGACTGGCTTGATTCGGACCACAGTAACCTGGGACTTGAAGGTTAAGACAAGCTTGTGACTTGCACATGTGATTTATTCCCATCTCTGTTTTGTAGAATGAATTAATTCTTAAAAATAAAATCAAAAATATATATTTTTTACTCACAATTGGAAATAATTAAAAACCTGACAATATGTGTTTTGTTAATGTCGGTATATCTACCAGTAAAGCATATGTTCTTCTATAGAAGTTGTGGGTCAGATAAACCAAATGAAAAAAACATGCAAATCAGCAGCTGTTTATCTGTTGTCACTGTGGCGAGTTCTTGAAGAATGACACTTTGGAGGAAAATGGTCATTTCTCTTTTTTTCTCCCATTTTAGTGGCAGCTGCAGGGTTTTGTATGCTACAATTGCATGCTGAAATGGGTTTCTGCAGTGAACCCTGTCGAGCAAATTAAACTTGGGTCAACAATACAAATCTTCCACCTTACACAATATCACACCACCCAGTATAAGTATTGCCACCATACAATTCCTCATGCGTTCTAAGACTTTAAAGCCTAAACTATTCATTCTCAACAATGTCGATATTTATATAAAGAAACACGCAAGGGATTAGTTCTGGGCAATGAGGCCAAAAATAATTTTCCCAGTAGCCACCCCACACTTACGGCCACATGCTTGATTTAGCCATGTGATGGGAGTTAAATGTTATCAGTCTATTTATCAGTCTATTGCTATTTAGTTCTGCGTTTATATAACAAAAAAAGGTTATTTAAAAATGCGTTTTGAAATTCTGATTTCCTCTCAAGCACTTTCAATACAAGAGCAAAGTGGCTCATATGTACATCAGCAATAGACACTAAAATAATGAAATATTGTATTCATTTACTGCATTCATTTGGAAAATCTGTTTTTGTATTTTTTTTTTTATACATATAGATTTACACTTTATAGTTTTTACATTTTATAAAATGTTTAGGCATCAGCAGATGTATAAATGAAAACATATCTGCATCTGCCCAGAGTTACAGTACCTGTGCATATCCAGCCTGCAGTCATAGCAATGAGGTTGGCTATGAGGTCAGCTTCCAGAAGATAACATACAATCATACCTGCCCGCAGTGTCAGATGAACAGTTTGTCCAGCTCTGGAAATTGCAGAATTCCATATGTGTTCTTATATTTCTTTGGTAAAATAAATCATAGAAATGGATTTTTCCAAACCCATGAAGCTGATAACTGTGTTTGTCCAAGGATGAAACTGTCTTCGCAATCTTGATTTTCACATAATATTGTAACATGCCAGCTGATGCCCAGTACAATAATTGTATGAAAACATATATGATCAGGTAATATTTTAGTCAGATTCTCTAAGCACAGATGTAATGTATGGCATTGCTCAAAAAAGAGTAAAAATTAAGCTTTCAATTTCAATTTTAAAAACAAAATTGTTAGGCGAAGTTGTCTATAAGAATTGATCTGATGCTGTTAATTGTGAACAAAAAAACATGCAATAAAGATGGTTCCAGTATTTTTCCATGTTTTTTTTTTTTAAGTAGTGCTACAAAAAGGTTTGACCTGATGCTTGTTGTAGGCTTTAATGTCTGCTTCAGTACTTTGCTTTGAGAAAGGAAAACAAGGCACAGAGTTGAAAGTTAAGTAACAGGTGTACCGAGAATAGACTTTTCCTACATTGAGTGACTCCCAATGGTGTAACAGTGGCACAGAGGACCATTTAACCTCTATAATACACACAGGAGTAACACACAATTTCTGAGCCAAGGGTGGTTATTCCCCTTATTAGATAGGAGGCCATAATATTCTGATATAACTATGTAGGTTGGAACCTTTCAACTCTCAGCATCCCCAAATTTAACCCATAGCTTAAAGTTTAATATTAGGTAGCTAGTGGCGGTTCAGAGGATTCAGTCTCATTTCATTTATACTCTATAAGTTATATACAAGTTATACAAGCTGTAAATTACATGTTATAGATAAAGACTCAAGACTGATTGTGTGATGTCAAATGACTTGTACAGTATCTACAGTAGTGACAGAAAGGGAGAATTTAAGCTGCTCTGGGGTGTTTTGAACTGTTAGCTTGTGAGCTAAGCTAAAGTTAGCATTATAACAGCTACATTTTTCTAGTTGTCATTTAGCAGTTGAGGTTGTTAGACAGATGGTTTAGCATTTATTGATTATTTTACTGAAAATGTCAGAAGAGCAGTGCAGCTGTCCTTGTTAATATTGTTTAACATTAAGCAAGTACAGGGGAACCTCGGTTTGTCATTAATCTGTTCTAAAGTGCCTGATGATAACTGAAATTAATGATAACTGAAGCAATATTTCCCATGAGAAATCCTGTAAATCCAATTAATCCATTTCAGACATTCCAAAATATTAACAAAAATACATTTTATATAGAATTACTATAGTTTTACATGCAGAACACTAAAAACAAGACTAATGAAATGGATAAATGAATATTTAACATCACTTGTACGGATTGTACGGGAGCGTTCTGGTTGTTTTGTGCACCTGCTCTTGTGGTTCTCGGCCGCTATTTGTTTTGGCACCCATTTTCAGGTGGTCATTCTGTGCGCCATCGCTTTAATGTGATGTTCTTTAGCTCTTTTTAGAAATTGATGAATTGAAATGTACGTTAACCAGAGCAAATGATAACCAAGGTTCCACTGTATTTGTTTTTGTTGTAGCTAAGGTATGTTTGCCTGTCACTGTCTTGATGTCTCACTTTCAGTCACTCTTGTTATCCAAACACCCAATAACAGGGTTTTTTTCAAATTTGTTAATAGTTTAGAGGCTAGCAAATACACAAGGTTTATATTATTTCTTTAGTGTGTTTTATAAGTAATGTTAGTGTCATTAATTACATCTGGATAGTTGTATTTTCATTATTTGACTGTGAGCCGTATCTCAACTGGACCTAGCAATAAAATCTTTGACTCTCTCAATCACAGATCTTAAACATACACAGTACAAAAAAACCCTTTGGTATACATTCTCATTGCTAAGGATACTTTCACAATTGACAGAAAACACTTAAGAAGATGGCTCCCATTAGAACTGCATTTTGGAATTCATAGCTGCTCTTGGTTTTAATCTTATAGAGTGCTGTAACCATCTTAAGCAGGTTTTAGTCATTCTTTCTAGATTTTTTGTAGTGGTTCTAATTTGTTGTGGCTTGTGTACTTCTGAAACCACACTGCATTAACTTGAAGTTTAGAACACTGCAAAAAAAAAATAATATTAAAAAAACAAGTGAAACCATCTTAAATCTAGTCACAATATTAGGACTGTAACTGAAAACAGGCTGTGAGGTATGAGGAGTGGAAGCATCGATGATCCAAAACTGTGGCTTTATTGTAATAAAGACAGGATAATCACTATGGCAGTGAAAACAAACGTAACTGAGCTTAACGTGACTACTGGAAACACAGAATTACACAGAATTACGCAGAATGACGGACGGTAAACACATGACATGACATGGCATTTAAAGGGTAACCAATAATGACAGGTGTGGACAATGAGCTCGACAAGACATGACGAGACTAGGGGGGCGTGAACATGACTCAAACATGACACATGCAAACATGTGACAAGACATGGGGGCGTGGCTCGGGACATCACATCAGGGGGAGGTCACAGTAACATTATGACCTAAATATTATTTTAGATCATTATAGTTATTTTAAACAATTGTGTATCTTGTATGTTATCTGTCACAGTTTAATGATTATTTTGCAACAAACAGAACTTAAATTTTTATTATGTTAATTATGTTGAAGTAAAAACACGATGGACTAGGGTGGTCCAGATGAATTTTTTTTTTATTAATTCCATTCCATTTGATGCAACTACTATGGAAAAGTAAAAGTGTCATTTTTTTATCAAGAAAAGTTGATATTTGGGGTCCTTGCTCAATCAGATGAAATCTAATTTATTGTAAATGCAACTTTTACTAACAGAAGGTCAATGATAATAAACAATGCTGCTTAGTTTGTTTATTTACTTTCTGTAATCTTAACATTTACTTACTTTTTCTATTTTTAAGCTTTTCTATTAAATATTTATTGCATTGCACATTTTGAATTGCAGACCAAATGTTTTTGATGCTTTTGATGCGTCACATAATCAGTCAGTCAGTTTAGTTGGTAATAAAATGGTTTGTTGTTGGTTTCTGTACTTTTTGTTATGATGTCTGTATAAACTGGTAATAATTACGTATATGATAAACTTTGCTCTCACTGAGCTTTTAAAGTTGCAGAAACTATACAAAATTATATCATCAATCATGATTAAATGGTAATTAATCCTCAGCTAAAATGTCATAATCATGCCAGTCCTACTAAATACCCAACAGTTCTATGCTTATTATAGGCTCTTTTGACACTTTTGTTTGATTGAAGTAAAATTGAGAATTTTGCTTAATACAACTTTTGCTTACTTAAAACAAATGAATACTAGAACTAGTGCATATTTCGAGTACGTATACGATGATTTCCCTTTCTTAGATACCAATTTTTCAGTGAAGATCTAGTCTAATATCTTGGATCCTATAGTGAGAGATAGGAACTATGCAAACAAGACAACAATACAAATTCTCATGTTGTGATTTGATTCAGAGATTCTGTCAAATGTGAAAATCATGTTCATTGTTGATGCTTGGTCCTAATAAAGAACATTACTATTTGTTCCACTCAGAATAAATGTTTGCACATTTTGATTTTAAATTGGTGGAACTGAAGAATGCTTCACTGCTACCTCCTTATTGAAATGAATGTTGACAGACAGTTGTGCTCATGGTGGAAAGGAGAGCTAGCCGTTCATTGATGCACAGGCCTACTTTATCATCTATATTACAGAGCAAACATGTAATTTCTATAAACATTTGTGCTATGTGTATCCCCTGCTGGAAATATGAGACATAAACAGTCCCTCCCTTAGTGAATACTGTTTATCTAACTGACTGCTGGATGACTGGTTTGGGGGTCTGTGTGCAGCTCTGTCTTCCTCCCCTGATCTTTGGTTGAGATGTCTAGTGTAATTCCACTTCAGGAATCTTTCATAATTTATATCATCACTAAAACTGCTGTTCAAGAAATGCTATTTTAGGCACATATCTTTTCTTTACACCTAGGTACATTTTTGGAGTATAAGGGGGTTTTCAGACACTGTGATGTAGTCTGACATGCCCTGACTTTTTACAAATTACACCTATTTAATTTTTTTTTTTACAGAGAGTTGCACAGGCTTTTGTTCAGCGCAAACTCAGCAACAACAGAGTCAAAACAGTGTCTTAAATCTATATTTTGATTAAATCTGATAGAAACTTAAACTTTCCAAACACCTATTTTCAAATGTGCTATGTTGTGAAAAAACACTCACTCTAAACATTTCTAGCCAAAACGTTTGAGGTGTTTGCTACAGACTGGTTGTTACAGTTTTTAGAAATTGTATGTGGTTTTGTTCCTAAAGCTTAAGAAATGTGAGTGGACACTGCCTTTTACTGAGTTGCTCATTCCTACACTGGATATTTATGAGATAGTTGAGAGGTCTTTGTTTTTGTGAGTGCTCTTTGTTTATAAAGACTAGAGCTAGGTGAAATGACCAAAAATTTTATCACGATAAATTTTTCTATATTGATCAATCTCGATAATTATCACAATAGTAAACACAGTCATAGTTTTAAACATCTTTCTATAAACATCAGACTAAATACATGAAATGTTACTATTTAAAATATTAAAATGTTTATTGCCAGAACATAATTTTGTAGCGTCCGGCTGGATGCGTTGAAAGGATGGATGAGAAAGATGTTTACAGTCGTCCCTTAATTGTTGAAACGTACAATGATTGGCGCAGCCACTCCAAAATAACAGGCTAGAGAGCCAAGCTAATATGCTAGCACTTCGACTGACACACACACACACACACACACACAGCGAACCCCCCTCCTTCTCCTTCTCACACAAACATAGGAGCACGCAGCGACTTCACGCTCTCTTGCCCAGCCAATCACAGCTTCTTTTAAACACAACAGTGCTTTTTGGAGGTGTTGGTGAGGAGGAGCTAAGAAGCAGCAGTATTACACATCAGAACTCACTGTCAAGCAGCTTAGATGTGAAATGGAAAAGAACGTTAATGCTTATCGAATTCTATTGTCCCGGCTTATCATCGTCATCGATGGAAAACTTATTGTGAAAAAAATCTATCATTTTATCGCCCAGCACTAATAGAGACCCAATGGGCATTTTCACACATTCATGTACCACTAATCTACCACTGGTATGTGTGGAATTACCATGCCATTATATGAATGGCAGATTGTATCAATGGGTGGGAAAAAAAGCCATGCTCTGCTGGCTCTGCTGATTCATGCTTCTCTCACAAATTAAAAAAAATATATATTTTGAATCAAGCTATATATATTTGACACGTAGACCCTTTAAGCTATCTGGGATACATTTAGTTTTGTTTCTAGCATAAAATGTATAAGTATTTTTGTGGAATTTAATTTATATCCCGCCAGCGGTAGCACCGACTGGAGAGGAATAAATAGAAGCTTAAAGCAACATAAAAACCCTGAAATCATGACAGAGTGAATGGAGATCACTCTCACATGAAAATGGGGGCGGCCTAAAGGTTAGACAAGTGGGCTTGGCATCAAAAGGTTGCTGGTTTGATCCCCTGAATCAGCAGGACACAAAGTGCTTTGCTCTGAAGTGCCCTTGACCAAGGAACCTGACCCCCAACCGCCCCCTGGGCACAGCTGACGGGGCCTGTAGTGTGTGTGTATGTGTATGTTCACTGTATGAATGGGATAAAGGCAGAGGTCAAATTCCTGTGTATAGCACAGTGTTGAAAGAGTGGGTTCATTCCTTTTCTTTCACCTTCCTGAAAACCAAATCTCCATTTTTCTACACCACTTGAACACAGCAGTTGTCTTTTACATTATGTGAACATTATCAAATGTAATGTACCAATAGAAATGCTCCAACTTACATGGAATGAAGTCTTGTTACATTAAAAGTTTAGAAGACTTTTGCCTTGTCTTTATAAAGATAAAGTCTATATAAGATAAAGTTTGTGATGGTAAGGTACAATTATATTCCATAATTAAATGTACTGAAGATGTACCTTTGAGGGTACCACCCTTGATGTGAAGGCAAGCTTGACTGAACTCCAGCTTTGTGCATATGATGTGCTGTAATTCTCAATGTCATGTATATGCTGTTATATAGGTGAAGTGAATCATTGCTTTAGGAGCACTGTCCCAGCTGCATTTATATAGAATGCCAAGAATATGATCTCCACTGGAAGCACTATTTCTATCCTGCACTTTCATCTACATGAAACATTCATATGGTTTCTGTGCACATGAGGCTGTTTTCTTTCTCTGCCCAGTTCAGACTTGCATGCTCCACAGCAGGCTATCAGTGCTAAAAACAGTTGATGCTACATCTCTAAGGGATTTGAGTGCTTAGGGCACCCCACACTCATATTGTAGCTAAAGCATGACTTGGGTGAATAACTGAAAAAGGCACTTTTTTGATACAGTAATAGTTTAAATATAAAGATAAATCTAAAAAAATGTAAGATGTGACCAACTGTAAAGCAGTACAAACCCTAACACCAGTGTAACAGAATGAAATCTAGTAGAAAACCTTTACTGGACAGTAGAGATAGTTGCATTAACAAAAGCAGGATAAACTCTTTTCAGTACCCATTCTTTTAGAAGAAACAATGAATGAGCAGGTGTCCTAATACTTTTGTCCAAATAGTTTAGATTATATTAATTCAAATTGTATTTTACTGCAGCAAAGGTATTAGTATTATTCATTTTATTATTTAAAACCATATCATTAGAAGATGAGACAAACATAATTAATAAAAAATGAGAAGAATTTCTTTAAATGGTAGTTGTGAAGTAGTCTGAAGAAAGGAGTTTATTCCCTTTGATGCTCTTGGCCATCACATGGATTTATTCAATTCTATCAGCCATGCTTCATTTAACATAATGAAGTATTGATTAACTAAACCAGGTATTGGATGAGAACTGAAAATAATACTGGACTGGCAGGATTGGAAAAGGTTAAATGAAAACATTCACATAAATACCATCTCTAGTTTTGCGTTAATATTATTTGTATTAATTCTAATATTGGTGTTTCTCTGAGGAAATGTTATTTTTCTGTAAATGAATTGAATTTTCTTGGTTACCTAAAACATTTGCACAGTGCTGTTCAAGAGTACAAGAAGAAAGAAAAAAGAAAGATAGAAAAAAAGAGTAAATACTTGTTACCCAGATGGCAGTTTGCTAACATTTGATGTAATGCATGTCCCTGCCCTTAAACTGTAGAAAGTCTTTCTTTTCCCAAGAGACCCTTAAATATATCCATATGCATCCGTGCAAAACCCATCACCTTCTCTTTTCCTCATTTCTATCCATTTTAAAGCCTTTCGGAAGCTCTTATGCTTGTCCAAGAAAATCACGTTTTTTTTCAATGTGAAGTTTATTAGCTAGAAAGTTGGTGGGGGTGGGGTTTATGGGGGGCTTTGGGGACTGAAGTTAGAAGTCAGTTTGCCAACATGTGGGGAAAACAGCTGGGTCGATGTGAGCTTGGCTCTCTTTCTCTTTCATTCTGTCTTCTGGATGACATGTAGAGGGAGAGAGAGTAATCATTTATATCCTCAGCTTCTGTAGGCTTCCATGGCCTGCTGCTGAGTGGGAGATATGCCAACAGCCCTGCGAAGTGGTCAGGCAAAAAGACCCTCTATACATGGGCCCATTAAGGATCTCTGCTCGCGTGGCTCTTCATACCTTAGGGATTATAGCTGTGCTTCAGTGATTCTGCTCACTGACTTTTAGCTAATCAAATTTTTTGTTAATCAGTGCATTTTCATATAGAACATTTTTATATGGTAGATAGAAACATCTTTACCCAATTAAAGCAAGTTTGAAAACCTGATTTTATGTTGTTTTTTGTGAATGATTTCATAATATGCTCATAAATTCTTCTATCCATGGTGCCAGTGTCTAATCTATGCCCCTTTTTTAGAACATTTATTCTATTAAATTGTAGTTGCGGTGCAGTTAATAAAATGGTAAAAAAAAATTTTCCTCATGGATCATTGTTTGGTCCTTTAAATTGGGGAGTCAATTAAAATTGCCCTCATTAAACATTTCGTTTTCATTAATAGTTGGATGTTGGGGGTGCTTATGTTTGTGTTGTATTCTCAATGAGCTTCCCTCAGACCAAGCTGGCTGATTGTCAAACAGTTATGGAATGATGTCCTCATGTTGTCCTGCTCTGATGATGGACATGCAACATGAGACACTGAGATAAATAGGACTCTTTTTAGAATGACTAGCAGGAAGGAGATGCCTGGACATTGGAATGGAATGTTTCATTCTGACTCAGGAGCCCTGATGACTTAGATTGCTGAGGAACTTCAGTGATGTGTATCTGTTTGGGTTGAGATTTAGTTTTGTTGTATTGACTTGTCTTGATCTGATCATATAATGCTACCTAATTATAAGTGTCTCCACCCATCATTTTGTCAGGCGGTCCATATGGAAAATATCTGAGGAGGCTGACTCATAAATGAATACTGATTAGCCAGTTACAAAACTGGCTTTTAAGACTAATAAAATGCTAAAACAGATGTACATAAAATAAAGCATGGATTATTCCAGTCATTCATGAGCTTTCTTCATTTTATTTACACTGAGAGCCAGATACAGTCATAAAATTCATGACCATGTGTCAGCAACACATGTATTTACACAACAGTGTTTCATACAGAAGCCTATTTGATTTAGTAGTGTCTTTAGTTCATCTGATTACTATTACTAAGGTAATGTTAAATTTAGTTTAATGTCCATATGAGACAATGCTATGTTAGTGCCAAGCTAGACACCACTTAAACTGTTGTACTGCAGTGTCTGTAGTGTTGTATATTGCTGTTGGTTTACTGCATTTCTGAAAATGAAAATATCATCAAAGTAAGATAAACTGTCATAGATGATATATTTATTACATGTAAATTTTAAGCCTTTTTGGTTTTTTTAATACTGTTTGAATAGTAATGTACTACATTTCTGATTTCCATGAGTTATAAGTCATACTGATCAGCAATAAAACAAAAATAGAAATTTTGGTCTATACAAAAATGGCTTGAAATGTCATTTTATTTGTAATGAATATTTAATATGACTGTTTTATTTTTTGAATGAAATTATGAACAGTATCCTTTTCATGATATTCTCATTTTTTAATATAGCACTTTATATTGCCATCTTATTGGTTGGGTGGGCAGCCCTCTGTTGATATAGAGTTATTTCTAGATGGCGTTTGCAAAAGGCAGTGACCAAGGTGTACTAAATTTTTCTCTGTGAGTGTAGTTGGTTATCGATACATTTTTTGCTTGCCTTTGACAGAAGAAAAAAAACCTTAATTAGCCCCATGTGCAGCTCTCACTGGACAGTTCCTTGACTTGAGGAGGCTGTAGTATTTTTCTTTGACTTGAGCAGTGGTGGTAATTTTAATCATATACCCCTTATGCAAGATTTGTTGTGATTTCAACACTTCTAACAGTAGACATGTAAGAATTTGTGCATAACTGGATTTCATTGCTTACATTTATTAGATGAAACCCAGCAGGCAGAGAGTGTCATCACAGTGTTGCATCAGTGCTGCAAGAATATAGACAGTGTTGTCAGAAGGTTGGCATAGCATCATTGGTGCTTGTTGGGTATCCCTGAGGAGGCTGAGCCTCCATTGCCTCCCCTGTAGTCCAACCCTGGTCTTCTGAAAGCATCATGACTTCTGTAGCTAATTAACCCAAGTTATTCCTCTTTTACACTTTTATTTATTTTGATGTCAAGAAATGGTGCAAACATGTCACATTGATTGAAAGTTTAGATTAATTTTTAATTACACCATGCTTTTGTTATTGCCTGTGATAAATGTGACTTCTGAAGGTTAATTTAGTGCACAATTTGAGCTAGCACTGATTGTACCAACTGCCCAGAATTTTGGAAAACAACCAAATTCTTATAACCAAACAGCAGCACATCTTGATCTTTTCAAAACAACGGAGCAGTTCACAGCTAGCTTGGCTGTAAGTAATTTCCTGTGAACTGCCTGATAAACAGGAGTGAAGGTCTTTGGCAGTGAGTTCCACTGTCTCTAAGTGGCTCTTTAGCATCTACCTGAGGCTTTATCCATCTGTTTGAGCTCTGTCCAGGCCACCCTCTGTGCTTTCTCTCTGACTCTCCAGTCTTGTGAGTGATGGCTTCACGTTCACGCCTCTTTTATGCCTTTCTCCACCTCTGCTTGCTGAATAGCCTGTCTGACTGATTGATGTGGCTTATCCTTGAAGAGGTCACTCTGAAGGGAAGCTGACTTCACCAGTCTGAGCATCCAGAGCAGATAATATTTTTCGCATGACTGTATATGACAGGGTAAAGTAATTTCACACAGTAGGATGCTTGAATAAGCATGTATTTGTATGTGTTGTTGAAATATAATGTTGGATGGGAGCTAGCTTATGCTTCAAGGTCATCTTGCAGGATAACCTTTTGTTTTGAGATAATTGCCATCATGGATGCAGGCAGAACATTTTCCACTTGTTAATCACAGGAAATGAGGTCAAGAGACAGGAAGACTTAGCCCAAGTATTTATAGAGTTTCCTGTTTTATATTAAATTTTTTTTTTGTGTATAAGTTATTGAATATAAGTTTCCACTTTTAGAACTGCAGTCTTTGTTTATGAGCTAGTATAATGGGAATTATGTGAAACACTTTTGTTTGTTTACTCATAGGAAGTGATGTCAAGACCCAGGATGTTCCTGCCCTGTGGGTTGTATAAAAAGTATTTTGCTAGTTTTCTCATTATTTGATGTGTGAATTTGATCCTGGATCCACCGGATCCGTGACATTATTTTGGATAACAGTGGCCATTTTGGCAAAAGTATAACCACAGTATCAAAATGTTATGGCATGTAAGCCAACCCCTCTTCTCCCTGAACTCCAGCACTCAGCCTTACCTGAGTACTGATCACTGATCTGTCTCAGCCCCACCTAGCAGATCAGGTGGCATTAATCAAGACTGGACTATTTAGTTTGAGCATAAACACATGGCAGTGCAGTCTCTTGTGTTACTGCCAAGTTTCTGAGCCTTGTTTCAAAACTTTACATGGTTATATTAGAAAATTATGACCATCTCTGACTTTCAGTGAACTTAGTCCTGGATGCCACAGATGTCATCCTACAAAGTTAATGGTTTCCGAGAAACCTTTTTCCCAGTTACCCTATTATCATACCTTTTTGGACATCAGTCACATCACATCTTTTACCCATGATGATGGTTTTGCCCTGTACTACAACTGATTGGTGTGCTCACTTATCAGCAAATCCGGTCATGTGGGATCTGTCACATGTCATGTTAAGCTCATTCCAAGCGAGAGGTGGTTATAGTATTCTGATATGATCATGTCTACAGTCTTTTTGCTCTATTTGTCTGTTTTACTTAAACTATCTTTCTTTGTTAGCCTCTGATATTCCTGTTTTTGACCTCTGTTCTTTTTTTGTCTGCAATTTTTTACTTTTTGAGCATTTTTGAGTTTTGTAGTTTAAGTGCATGGACAAGTGTACCCAAGTGTAAATGAAACTCTGAAAAAGTGCCAATTATGTCTTAAAAAATAAACTATTTAAGGAGAAAAAGGGGGAAGCTTGTATTTGGTTTCTTTTTGAAATCATGTAATTGACCAGTGTTCTAAAAGTACTAATGATACCCACAATGTACTTGTTTCAGTTGTTGACCCACTAATGTGGCACACTATTTGGCCACACTTTTACAGGTAATCAGTACTCAAAAAATCTCACAACATCCATTAGTCTCTGGTTAAACTAATTTTCATCATTAACAATAGAACCCAGAAGTCTGCAATAGGTGGCTGAATGTTAGTTTAATACACAATGATGTGCTCATAAATGGATTGGTATTTGCAGTCTTTGAGATTGGATGACCCTTAAGTGTTTCCATGGAGTCCATCAGTACATCACAGATGGAAACCTTGCACTGGGAATGTTTCTTAAGCAGTCAGACAGACACATCAATTGCATTTCAGCCTTTTGCTGCTTTTATCAGACCAAAGTGAGTGCAGGTTGGCCTGCCTAGGAGTGTTCTGATGGACTGACTGTGTTTGGATGAGACTGTTAATGAGGCAGAACTGAAAGAGCCCCTCAACCATTGTCCAGCGTTCAGCAGCAGGCCAACAAACCGAGGGTGTCAAGGAGAGGCCATGCAACCGTGTCTCTGTGTTTACTGAAATCAAGCCAAATAGAGAAAGGATGCCTGGTCCACAGAGGGGAAGCTGGAAATGTTCACTCTGTCTGCAGATGACTTAGGAGATGGGAATCACACAGTGGAATGACCTTGAGTGGGAAAAAAGTGGCTGGTGATGGACAATGAAACAGTGCAAAGCCTTTTTTATGTTATTTTCCTTAAGTGCTTGGAGTGATGCTTACTGAAGCAAAGTCTTCACAGTGATTGTAGTCATTGCTAGGTTTGGAGATGTCATCAGCTATACAATAAAATACTAGGGATGTGCACATATAGTAGAATACCTGACTGCTAATATTAAAATACTGAAATCCCTATTCACACATCATTTACCATCACTGAAAGAAAATAAACATTCCAAATGGAAATATACATTCCGAAGGAAAGCAGAACCAATGCCTTGGTTCTTTGATCTCCACCTTTATTCCATCTGTATAGTGAACACACACACACACACACACACACATACACACTAGTGATCACACACACCCTTAGGGTGCAGTAAACACCCACATTTGCAGAACAGGGGGCAGCCCCATCATTTGTGGCAACTAGGGAGCAGTTATGGATCACGTGCCTTTCTCAAGAGCACCTCAGTTGTGTCCAGCTGGCTCAGAAATTTGAGTCTGCAGTTTTTTTACCCTAAGCACACTTCTCTGAGTTTTATGGCATGACTGCCGCCTAAGCTTTCAATGAAATGCTACATTCTAATAGGACTATAAAATGCGCATACTGTAAATAATTAAGTTTTAAATTTTCAAAAGCTGTAACTAGGCTAGTTAAAACCAAAAATAATGAAAACCTGTTTTAATTTTTTTAGTCCACTGAAACTAAAACTTAGCAGCCCATTAGTTATTTTTATCTCTCACTGCACTAGTTAACTCTAGTATTAGCATTAGCTCGCCTAAACAGCCTCTGTTAATGAAGCTTTAACTAACTCTAAAAGCATAGAGGTACTGACGATGTCCTTTGCTTTTTTATTTACTTTCTGCTAAAGCATCCTTCACATTTTTTGTCTTCTAGCATCATTGTGTATATTAAGACCAAATATCTAAGATCAGCTGAATCCCTGTTTCTTCTTTTTCCATGTGGTTAACATAATATTTCCTAGAATAAACACTCAACGTGAGAATGCATATTCACATGTGATCAGTTATAATTATCATAACATTTTTCAAGGGCGGTACGGTGGCTTAGTGGTTAGCACGTTCGTCTCTCAGCTCTGAGGTCTTGGGTTCGAGTCCCCATCTGGGTGGAGTTTCCATGTTCTTCCAGTGTCTGCGTAGGTTTCTTCCCACAGTGCAAAAACATGGAGGTCAGGTGGATTTGGTACTCTAAATTGTCTGTGTGTGCACCCAGCGATAGATTGGCACCCTGTCCTGGGCTTAGTGGGATAGTGTAATGCCCTGCCCTGTGTCCAGTGAGGGGTTAGGTGACTAACATGACTCTGATAAGATTAAGTGGGTGGGATAATGGATGGATGGATTTTTCAATCCTGATCAGTCATATTCAAATAATAGATATGATGTTGGTTGTGTTGCTGGACTTTGTCTTAGCTGGACTTTTATGTCTAAAATCTTACCTGTTGTGTTTACTGCATGTGGCATCCTCATATTCATACGAGGAGAAAGGGGATATAAAAAAAAACAAAAAGTACTCAAACATCAGCTGGGGACTGTTGCTTCTCTATGCTATGACATTTAGATGTACCATGTGTTTAGAGTACAATCAAACTCTCTCTCTCGTGTATATACTTGTAACTCTGTAAAAGTAAATTAAGAATTGTTGATAACTGATTTTACATAGAAGCAAAAGTTAGATGATATATTACTCTATCAGTACTTCAGTCATAGTCACTGTCTGGTTCAGTTCATTTGCACAAAAAAATTTAATTTAAAATTGTTTGACAGTCTGAAAATGTCTGTTGCTCTTTACATTGTAAATTTCATGATGACTGGACCAAAACAAATGGCCCAAAAATGAGTTGAAAAACAACTTGTTCAATTGACGTCTATTAAGAAACTTGCAGTTGGGTGTATACTGTATCTGTTCTTTGCAAACATACTATTCAGGTGTCTGTTTCGGTTATCCAGTCTGTGGTGGGTAGATTACCATATAATTTATTTCGAGATATAATATGAGAAGGGGAGACAATTTGGCTATCACTTCTTGATTTAATTTATGACTGGTTCTCTTCTTTAAAGCTGATACAAGAGCTGCATCACTCTCTCCATCGAGCCTGACATTAGGGTCGGTAATTGCATTTAAACACAAGTGTCTGCTCTCCTGCTTATGCACTGCTCCCTCTGTGCAGCCCAAGAAAATGAGAGAAGCTGGTGTGTGAAACAACCTTTCCCAGAAAAAGGGAAGAGCTTGGATCAATGGAGATTAGGTTAAGGAAGAATAATGCCAATTGCCTAATTTAATGTATGCCGAGCAGAGTTCTGCTCGAAGCCACAAAAAAAGTCATTAATGGCATCTTGGCTCTCTCTCGAGAGAAGCAAGCTAAAATAATCCTGTTTAGAATGCCACGTCCCACTCTACTATTCCCTTCACTTTATTTTCCTGTACTGTATGAGCGTGAGTGTGCTGGCCCAGAGAGAGCGAGTGGGGGAGTGTAAGCGAAGCCAGGCCCTGCCTTGTGGTTGAGCCATAATTTAAGCAGTGCAGTGAGTTCTGTGGTTCAGTGCATGCCTTGTGATGGGCATGGGAATACTTAAGAGCCCTCAAGAAAAAAAAGGAACTCTATAGCACACAGCCAAGCAGCTGCTGCTGCCTTCACACAGTTCCCATCCATTCACGCAGCATGAGCTCATGGAGTACCACCTTAACCTGCACCACTTTGGCTTATTGCAGCATATTAAGGTCTGCAAGAACATCTAGATCCATTACACTTTAACTGTGGAATTGAATGGAGGGACACATGTGGATGTGTCCAAATTGTCTGAGGGACAGCACTAAAATCACACCTCCCTGTCAGAACTGTCACATACTCACCTCAGATATCAAATATTACAGTCATGAACATTTAAAATGTCAGTAACTGTTTACATGCACGCCACACTCTAAAAAACATGGTCAGCCCAACTTAAAAATTTTAAGACTTAATGCAGTCAGTTTTGAGTTATTTCAGCTTGGGGTTCACCACATCAACCTTCTTCATAAAATAGTCAACTTTGCTTCCTGTGATTCCTTCCCCTCATCATGGGCTCCCAGATTTAGACAGCTGTAGCATCACTGGGGTTTGAACTCACAATCATGGGACGACACCTGCACCACTCACTGCCATGAAAAACTAAGTGCAGTGTTGATGGTAATGTAGGTTATCGGCAAAGCCGGGGCCCGAGAGAGCAAAAATTGGCTGTGCCCTCTCTGGGCAGGTAAGCTGGCACTCTCTCCCCAGCACTACTAAGTAACATCTGCCAGGTGATCCATCAGAACTGGCTTTCTTCCGAGCATATTGTCTTCCAGGCGACGATGTATTGGCAGTTTGAAAAGAGGTGGAGCTTGTCTTCTCATGCATCGGAGGAGGCCTGCGTGAGTCTGCACCCTCATAGAGTCAGGAATATTACAAGTGAGAGCGAGAGTCAGCGAATGGGTCGATTCTACCAAACAAAGTCAAAAAGAAAAAAAATAACTCAAAAAATTGAGTGCAACAAGTTGCCTTAAAATCTGAACTTGGACTGACTTTTAAAGTTTATTTTTTATAATGCAGAGATTCAGTATTAATCTGAGCTAGTCTTATTAAGCCATGATCCTGTAAATAAAATATAGTCAACCTAAAGTTAGCTTGATTAAACATGATCCAGGTCCATGTTGACTATTCAAGATCAGTTTAGACATGTAAATGTTTAAATTGGAGCTTTTTCAACATTATAAATAAAATTTTTTATAGTATCACACCTGTGAAGACCCTTTCTTGAAAACAAAACAAACATGAGTAATAAAAGACCAACAACCTATATGAAGGTGAAGAGGTGTCCCTGTTATAATGCTAGTTTTTTCAGAAAGAATCCTCATCATCATCATCATCGATTGAAAGGAGAACAAGGAACACTAGTATTGTCACTGATGGGAAAACAGGCACAGATGAAATGAAGGAGGCATTTTATATTAGTCAGACTATGCTAATATCAAATCACAATCATATTGATCACAATCATATTGTTAGACTAAGGACTTAGTGGGACATTACATGCATGTATGTGCTTAATGTGAACATTGTGGTGATCTTAATGCACATTTGAGTGGAGATTCCTGACTGTTTCCAACAGTCATAGTAGTCTCACTACCCCTTTTTGTCTCAACAAAACTGTAACACAGTAAGTTTCTTTCAAATGTATCTGAAAAAAACTGAAAAATAATTGCTTAAACATTTTATAAGTTCATATTTTATGTTTTTTTTTTTCAATCTTGTAGAGACTTGAAGTTCTAGTTGTTCTTTATACTAACAACATATGTGATTATTTCAGAGCAACTGCTGACAGGTGTTTTATTCCTTTGGCTTGTGTGATTTTGTTTTAAGCTTTTTCAGGTCTTGCACATCTTCATGTCAGGCAGATGTTCAAGAATAGTTATATTCGAACATAATCATAGGCTGGTTTTAGTCATAAGATTATGCTCAGTTACATAAGTTATACGGTGGTATGTTCTGTAAATATAAACTTTAATGTAGTTCCTTAACACAAAATCTTTGATTTATTTTTCATATATGTTTTATTACAACCACTATTTTTAAATGTTCTTCCTTTTTGACAGGGCTGGCCATCACATCTACGAGATACTGCCTCCACATCAAAGCTGGTAAGTGACATATTCATAAGGCTTTTAGATTAAATTACTCTGCAAGCAACATCTGAAATTATTTCAGTTAAATCTTTGTGAAATTGTTGTGGACTGGCTGTTGAAGACCCTCCATTTGTATGTTTGAGTGAATGGTACAATATACCCACCTGTACAGCCTAATTAGTCATGGAGCACATATAGTGCATTAATATGTTAATAAGGTTAAACGCTTAAATATGCAGTGATATAGAGTAGTTACTCATGTTATTGTGTAGTCTTTGATATGGGCTGCTTTCACAGTGAACTTGCTAAATTTGAATCGGGAGTCATTATTTATAATGGTTATTTTCAGTTCTCCCATGCGTGAACTGGAATAATGGCTCATGGCCAGCAGGTTGATCCCTGAGGTTGAATTAGACTTTGCTAGCAAGAGAGGCTGGCTAGTTGGCTTGCATCCGGTTGGCCAATCTCTGTGGCTTTGTGTCAGTGGCAAAAGGAAACAATTCCTCTGCTTTCTGCATTTAGTCTTCTCCTCAGGGAATATGTTACCTGCAGGGCAAAAACCCACTCAGAAAATATTACTGAACATCTCGAAGGGCTAGTAATTAATGTCTGCTTATTAGGCCAACAGAAACGCATGGAAACGTGCGGCAAAATTGTGCATTTTGTCTTTAGAAGAAGACTGTGTTCTGCCTGAATTGCTATATAATGTTAGCATGCCAGCACAGAACATTTCTTACAGTACTTTATATTGAGGCCAGAAGAAATGAAGCTACACATCATTAAATATATTTCTCAGGTGGTTTCATGATGTGCTAGTGCTGGGCGATAAAACAATATAAATTTTTTTTCACGATATTTTTTCCCTCGATGACGATGATAAGCCGGTAGAAGAGAATTCGATAAGCATTAACGTTCGTTTCCATTTCACGCCTAAGCAGCTTGACATTGAGTTCTGAAGTCTAATACTGCTGCTTGTTAGCTCCTCCTCACCAGCGCCGCCAAAATGCACTGTTGTGTTTAAGACAAGCGTGTGATTGGGGGAGAGCGTAGTGGGGCTGGGCGAGAGAGCGCTGTGTGCTCATCTGTTTGTAGGAGAAGGAGGGTGGCTCACTGTGTGTGTGTGTGTGTGTCAGCTCGAGTGCTAGCTTTAGCATATTAGCTTGGCTCTCTAGCCTGTAGTTATTTTGGAGTGGCTGCGGCTGACAGCAATCATTTTAAGTTTCAACAACAAAGCGACGAGTGTAAACGTCTTTTTGGTCCATCCTTTCAATGTGTCCAGCCGGATGCTACAATATTATGTTCTGGCAATAAACATTTTAATATTTTAAATAGTAACATTTCATGTGTTTAGTCTGATGTTGTTAGAAAGATGTTTAAAACTATGACAGTATTAGAAAATTTTATATTGTGATAATTATCAAGATTGGTCAATATAGAAAAATGTATCATGATAACATTTAGGCCATATTGCCCAGCTGTGTCATGTACACAATTATAAATGCACAAATTGGATGGATAAAATGCGTAGGTCAGATTTCCCCACTGTGAGACTAATTATAAAATAAAATAAATAAAAATTGCTGGCTAAATTGAGGTCCCTTGTTGGCAGGTCACTTCCAGCCAACTTTGCTCATCAGGAACATGCAGGATTGTGATTAGCTGCTTGTTATGCATGCTGTTTATTATGTAGCTTTGACCTCAGACAGGTACATCCAGACTTGCAGTTTTCTCAGCCTGCAGCTCAGTAACATGGCAACTCTTCCGCATTAGGCCCCGTGAGATGACCTGGGCATTGAGAATTTCAGGACTTGAGCACAAAGGAAAGCACATGAAAGCATACTTACCATACAGTTAGTGTAAGGACAGTCTAGACTTCATGTACTTTCCCTTACTTCCCAAATAGTATTCTAAGAGGAAAGCTTCCAGACTGTCTTCTGAAGTGCTAGTAAAAAGATAAAGAGACTGTCTTGGGGCACATCATGTGCACTTATTTTTTTTCATTTGTAAAATGCTGAATAACTTTCAGTGGACTTGTGACCTGGACAAAAAGGCTGTGGGAACAGTGCATCATCTTTGAACATACCGTGTGCTGTTTAGATCCGAGCCATCACTCACATGGGTGTTTCTCACTGAACATGAGAGGTAATTACAGATTAAGATGTTGAGAGGGCAGGTTTCATGTGGATTTAATGGTGAATAAAAGAATAAGATGAAAAAACAAACCATGGGGCGTCTTTGAGAAGGGCTTTTGGTTTTTGTCCTGAATTACCACATCAGAGGACATGTTTTGGACATTTTGTGAAGAGTGGACCAATAGAAAGGGTTCAGAAAGATAATTTTAATGTCTTTTTACATTAAATTACATTCAAGCTAGAAATTATTTTCCCTTTTCTTGAAATGTTACCAATTTACAAATACAAGGATTTGTTTTAACAGCAATGATATGCTTTTGACATTTTCTATGCTGCTTCTGGAAACACCCTGTGGCTCCAAAGCTCTATTGATGTGGAGCAAACACACTCAGAGTTTGTTGTAGAAAACGTCTTAGGAATGTGCACAGCTGGCAATGTAAAAGTAATGATTGAGTAAATCTCTGGAATCAAAACTCATGTCATTGTGCATGTGCTGTTTACTGCCATCTTGTATTTCCAAAACTGAAAAAGAAAAGTACGAAAGGTCAGTGGGGATCGAGCTTTTGAGGTTATGGGTCCAAAATTGATGAACTCACTACCCAACTTTGTAAGAGTTGCTTGTCGGTGGAGTCTTTAAAAAAACAGCTAAAGACTCCTCTTCACAGGCAGGTGTTTGGATAATGCATCAGGCACATTATATTTTATGTTTTATCCTTTTATGTTTTTTTATTGTTCTATGTTATTACAATTTTAGCGTTTTACTTATTTATTGTTGATTTTTATGACTTATCTATTTGTGACTGCTGTCTGTGATAAGTGATATATAAATAAATTTTACTTACTTACTTACAAGTGTTGGCTTTCACCTTCATCGCTCAGTGACCTATTGTCCCTAAGGCCATTTGAGGAATAGCATAAATAAGTTCTCTGAGAGGTTTAGTCAGGTGACAGTACTACATCTACCAGGCCTGGCAGTTGTTGTGGCAGTGTTTCATATCCGTCATTGGTCTTTGCAAGTTATTGGGGTGTTGGGAGCAGTTAAGCTTCCCTCACTGTTAGGCAGGGAGAATAGCCTGAAACTAGGCATGCTTTCAGACAACTAAATAACTCGCTAGCTCCAAGTTCTTTAGACAGCATGACTACACATAAAGTCACGTTTTTCTTCCTCAGTTGGCAAAATGTTTTCTTTTCAAATTCTAAACCCTTAGGTTGCTGCACAACCTTGTAGCCATTTTGTTTGGAACATGTATTGGAACAAAGCTGTGTGTGTCCTGCTGTGTGGGTTTTTGAATTATGTTCAAGAAGCATTGTGAGATTTCAGCCTTGCTAAACACTGCCTTTCATTTTCATCTTTCGCCAAGAAAAATGATTTTCAAGATGAGTTGCTTGTGGATTTTTTTCATCTGTGTTTGTCCTCGCATTGCATCTTGTTTTGGATATGAAATATGAGGGTTATTTGGAAATAACATAAAGATTGCAGAGCCACATATGCTCACCTAACTTCAAAATGATTTTTTCCCCATAAGGCAGTGTTTGTAATTTATAATACCTCTGGACCAAAATGTAACAACTTGTCTAATAACATTATGCATTTTGGGTGTTATGTTCATGGATTCTACAGTATGCTTATAAGCCTCATAATGTCACAAGAGAAGACACCAGTGTAACTAATTTCACAGAGTTTTTTGTGTCTTTGAATTGTGCTTGGTCCTCTGTCTCATCTGTCAGAAGACTCATTCTGTTTAGGTCACGGCTGATTACGGGATAAATTAGCTGCTCTCTGATGGATACTTTTTAATGGCTCTACTGTGAACCGATTGCATAACTTAATTGTATTTGCATATAAGAATACCAGTCTCTAAGAAAAGAAAGAAAGAATATGAGAGAATGAATTTGCAGATTTTGTATTTGTGTGTATGAAAACCGGTTGGATGGATGGATGGATGTGTTTGATTAAAATGAGAGTATGATTAGTCCTGTTTATTTGAATTTAGTGGAGCATAGCATCTAAAATGTTGAATACAAATCATTGAATGTATAGTTTTTGGTAGTAATTTTAAATATTATCTTATTTCTATCTGTTCTAACTTAGCAGATATCAGAAATAATCTATTGTGGCACGTTGTGAAGTATTGCAATATGACATTTTGCCAAATCGTTCACTTCTACACCAAATCAAGCAGAAAGCAGTTCTGTTATTAGCTAACTGTTGGTGCATCTCTTGGTTTTGGATCAAACCACCAGCAGCTGTATTCTGGTTCAGCCATGACATAATGTCATTGAATCACTCCAGTGCATGAACAGTGGCTTTGGATGAGCATCCATGCAATGTCTTTGAATAAACTTTCCATCTTCTATTCTGTCCTGATCAGCTTTTGACAGCACATTATAGGAAAATACAGAGTGGTTTCAGAGTTGCTATTTTTGGAGTTCAATTTGAAGGCGACTGCCAAATTAATTGAAGCAGTAGAATGATTTATACACGTGATGAAATGAAAGGCAGTTCAGTTTGCTGTTGTTGGAAGATTGGATTTTATCAAGTACATGCTTTGTAGCATAATTGGCACCATGATTGGATTGGACACTTGTTTTTTTTTTTTTGTATGAGTATGTTTGTCTGGCATATTTATGATTGTGTCTTGTTTTACTTCCTACACTGTGAAAATCGTTTAGAAATGGGGCTTAACCTTTGACCCTTGTGAGTGTTTTTCTTCATGAATGGCCACATTAAGCTAATTCATTTACTCTGAACTGTGTTTTCATTGTATTGGCTTTCACTGAAGTAGAAACTGCCCACACTGCTGTCATGTCTTTTTTTGTGAAGTCTCAAAGCTGTAATCATCTAACAGATGTGATACTGTTGTAATATGTTCCTGTGTACCCATTTTGCAGAAGTCTGAAGCCCTTAATGTGAGACTATGGCGTTCAAATGGACAGATTGAATATGGGCTATGTAAATCAGTCCACTTGCATTGCTGTTTCTGTGTCAAGGGTCTTGAACTGTAGCTTTGAAAAAGTACCACACTGTATTGTTCAGTTTCATATATCAGTGGTGCACAACTCGGGTCGATGCATGATTTGGTAGTTTTGCTCTAACTGCTCTAACTGCTCTAACACACCTGATAAACCTAACCATTTTTTTTCTCCTCAGGCCTACTTAAAAATGTTTGCATGCCAGCAAATTTTGCAGTCTTTTTGTATGCCTTACAATGAACCAGGCTGTTTTTGTTCATGTCCTTTTAAGACTGGTATATTTAAATGACCTATTTTTTTTTTTTAGTTGGTTGCCCTGTATATTGTTCTTCATGCAAAAAGCATTTGAGGCTGAAACACTTCAATGTAGGGCTACATTCTTATAGGCCAAATACAGTATTTGACAAAAGTATTGGGACACTTGCTCATTCATTGTTTGCTCTGAAGTGTATTAAACACTCTTCTGCTTTTGTTGGAGTAACTGTCTACTGTGCAGGGAAGGCTTTCAGCTAGATTGTGGAGCATTGCTGTGACGATTTGATTGCTACAAGAGTGTTATTGAGGTCAGGATATTGGACGATGAAACAAACCCACCTCATCCCTAACTCCCCAACTAATCTCAAAAGTACTTGATGGAGCACCATCATTCCAGAGAACACAGTTCCACTGCTTCATAGCTCAATGCTGGTGGGCTTTATATACCTCTAGCCCATTCATGGCATTAGTCATGGTGCCAATAGGTTCATGTTTATCTGCTCCAGAGTCCTATTCAATTGGCAGCATTTTTTAACAGGGACTAAACAAGCTGTGTGTGCATTTGCACATCTGTCAGTAACTGAGTGCATTCATTAGAAGGGGTGTTCACAAATGTTTGGATGTATAATGTAGATGTGTATGTGTAAGTACAGTGGTTTCTGTAATATCACCAAAATAGGTAATTTGAAATGGTTTGTGCAGCTTAGATTCCATATATGGACTGTATGGAGCAGTAAGTTTTGACATTTTTACAATGTTTACATACTGTATCAAACTTTTATTTAAAATTGCAATGCAGTTCTTGTCACACACTCTGCATGAACCTAAAGTGTTATTTTCACAGTGTAGATGATGGCTGGTTAATCATGTTGATGTGCTATCCAAATTCTCTTGCCAGCCTCAAACTCTGTCTCACATCTGTCAGCGAGCTAAACAAAGCTGGGTCCAAAGCATGGCACTGCAGGTCTGGAGCCTGTATTGTTTGCCATGTGTCTCTGGTCTGGGAGTTGGCCAGGGACTGCAGGGCCCATTTCTCCTAATCTCAGCTCTAAATCTGGCTGTTCAGTGCATCGCTGAGGGCTCGATGGTCTTTTTCTACTGACACAGAGAGGACTGATCACAAGACCTGATGAGGAAGAAGCAGCGGGTTATTTCTTACATGGCGTAATGGAAGCCATGTTGACTGTAAACCAAGTCGCTGTGTAGACGACAGGGTTAATTAACTTGTCCTGATGGTTAATCAGTGAATTAAAGTGTGGTAGCTCTTGCTTTATAGTTGAGGCAGATCTGGAAGTTGTTTGGTGCTTCATTCATGAAGACGTACTGCTTCAGTTCTCTCTCCAGCAAAAGGGTCAGTAGATTCAAATGAAAAATACAGAACAGGTCTCAGATGACCAGGCTTGATTTAGACAGGGTGTGTATGTGTGTATTTGTGCACTGACCAACTCACTGAGTGGCTTTCATCATTCCAGGGCCTGGTCTTCCTGCCCCCTCACTGACCCCTGAATGGAGGAATGCTGGGCTGTGAATGAACTATGGTGTGAGATAGGCTAGACACTGGATTAGTGACTGGATTAGTCAGACTACACAGTCTACATTTAGTCTAGTTTTATTGTTTCTCTGTGCATTGGCTGATTGCAAGGGGAGCAAATGTGGTTGGCTTTCTGAGATCAGGTTTTCACAAAGGAACAATGTTTGTTAGTTTAGCAGCAGCCGTGGGCTTATGGCTGAGGAACCAGCCTTGTGACCGGAAAGTCGCTGACCCTGAACTGACAGGACACTTGCCTTTGATCAAAGCATCTAACCCCAAACTTCTCCCCAGGCACTGTGGATAAGGCTGTACACTGATCTGGAGTGCTCACAGTACCCTAGATTGCTAGCATTTGTGTATTAGTGGTGGGAGAAATGGCTTTCAAATAATATCACAATATACTGGGATATATTTGCGATAAAAATGTACACTCACTATATAAATGTGACCCCACCAGGGAAAACCATGTCAAAGTCATTCTTTTTTTTCCAAAATGTGTTTTTTTCAAAACAACTTTTTTGTGAATTAAAGTTTTGTTTTTGATCAAAATATGAGCTACCATAGATATCTGAGACTATTATCTTTCATTTACAATAAAACTAAGCTAAAATAAAGCTAGTTTTGTCGCTAATGTGAGTGACACGATATTGACACAATATCTCAATAAGTTGCCCAGTGACTTTGGCCTGGTTTTTATATATATATATATATATATATATATATATATCCTTAAATATTAATTAAAAAAATACTATTCTTTGCTGACAGTTCTGAAATCTGTGATACAAATGTTACTAAATGTATGAAAACAAAATCCAAATAAGCTCAATCAGGAATTCATTAATCTTAACAGTAAAATTTCAGTGTAACAG
This sequence comes from Crenuchus spilurus, assembly GCA_036984385.1. Classification (NCBI taxonomy): domain Eukaryota; kingdom Metazoa; phylum Chordata; class Actinopteri; order Characiformes; family Crenuchidae; genus Crenuchus; species Crenuchus spilurus. The sequence continues at coordinate 38,313 of BRDA01020913.1, forward strand.
TCAAAAATAAAATAATACATTAAATAAATAAAGGTCTCAAAATTAAATACAGTAGTTGAGGGCCATGTTGTTTACTGTTTTGCTCTTGAGCTAAAGTCACGTTCATGCACTTGCTTCACAATATCGCGATATGGCAAAAGTGTTATCGAATTTAAAAACATACCAGTATTACGACATTATATTACCCAACCCTAGTGTGTGTGTGTGTGTGTGTGTGTGTGTGTGTGTGTGTGTGTTTCAATGCACAGATGAGTTGGTAAATCTGTTACTTTCACTTATTTTGAAATTCCAAAAGCTCAATTTTTTTTTTCGTTCTTGTGACTCAAAGCTTTTATATCCATTGATGACTTTTGCCATGACGCACATAAGCATTTGGTTAAGTAGGGTTGAAAATTAGAGTATTATTTAAAAAAAATTATTCAAGGTATTAGTGTTCAAAAAAGTAAACTGTCATATACTTTATATTCATTATACATAGATGTGTATGATATGTGCAATACATTACACATATTTCAAGTCTTTTTTGGTACTGTTTTTATAGAAATTTACTCAATAAAGTGGGTCGAAATGTCACTTTATATGTAATGAATATAAACCACAGTTCACATTTAAATTATGAACAACAATAAACCTTTTCATTATATTCTCATTTTTATATTTGGCCCTATTATTTAGAAGGATCAGGTTTAAGGTTGTGTCTTGCGGCTCCAGAGGCATGCTCCATGTTTCTTTGTAGCTGCCTCCACCTAGTGGATGTGATATAAAATGACAAAAGAAGTCTTCTTCACTGACTGCTGGGGTACTGTGTCCTTCTCAAAACAGCTCTTTATAGAGCCTCATCCTCTTTTTGCTCTTTTAGTAGAGTGACTCCCCAGTTCAGTGCTAAAATGCTAAAACACATTATGTCTCTAAGATACAGGGGACCTGTTTTCTTCAAAACACTGTATGAGCTTTTGTTTCTACTTTTTCAAATGACTTTGTTAGCTCATGTATTGTGACACTTTAAATTTTATATCTGGCCTGAGAAAAATGGCTCAAGTGTGTTGTTTCAAATATGGCCTCTTTTCATGTAAAATGTTCCACATCAAGTCAATGGATTGAATACGTGTTCACATTAGACATGTTATCGGTGTTATGTATCTTGTAATTTTGACAAGTAATGTAGTAAAGTCTTGCTTCAGCAGTGTTCAGCAAAATCAATACTGCTCAAATTGAAAATATTTGTCAGTATGTGTAGTCGAACTGTACACGGCAGTGTGGGTAATTGGAATCCTCAGCAGTGATGCATTTGATATCTCTGTACAGGCTCCATTCCCCTTAGTCATGTATTCAAGATCATTCATATGACTGCGCTCGCTGAGTCAAAATCAATAACCTTGTAAGATGAACTGATCTTCTAACATCTGCAAAGGAGTTTAAAGTATGGACGCTAGAGGGCAGTAGACCAATTCAGTGTCTCTGTTGTGGTCCAGTAGACTAATATATACTGCATGCTATTTAACTATGTAAACCATAAAGGTCTGTGTAGGCCTATTCTTTATTTCCTTGAAGTTTACTAATTTACCTGTTAACTACTTAGTAGTTACAATTACATAATCACGTGATTGCAGCTAATTGTTTAATTGGGCTGTAGGCTGTTTCTGGATTGAGTTTGTTGTCCTCAGTTATGTTACATGTAAATCAAACCAAGTTGAACGTATTACATTACAGTACTAATGACTATTATATAACAATTAATATGTATTGAGCGCGAGGTGTGTCAGTGGTCAGTTTGAAGTTATTGAGTATCCAGAGCTAGGTCAGCTGATCAGTTTGTCTCCCCAATTAAGCTCATATTTTCAATAAGTGAAAGACCATTTAACAGGTAATTACAATTATGGATATGGCAATTAATCAACAGCTCAAATTTCATAATTGTGACCCTACCCCTAGTCACCAAATAATTTAAAGTTGTTACTGAATAATTTTTCATTAATATAGTACTAATTTATATAGTAGCTTAGTCTTTGTAATTCATTCTACAAGCTTATATGTACTTGAATGGACAGATGATCCCAAACTACAAGTCAAGCCAACAATTGAGACATTTCTGATACAATAAATCAATACATTGGAAATAAATTTTATGAGCATAAAATGTTTCCAACATGACCACATTTTCCACTTATGCCTTTACTCAAAAAGTGACTGTTTCTTTTTGCTGAAAGGTGGGATGTCCTGTAATACAGCTATGAGTGAACTGCCTTATATTAATCCCTGAATTATAAGACCTGAGTTCAAGTGGCTAGTCTGACCATCTTGAATGAGTTGTATTACTACTAATTTAATAAACAAGTATTTTAATAGTTTCTATTAAGGATGTGGCTATGTGAAGGCAGTTTTGAAAATAGAATTTAACACTTGAAGTAGTACATTTGGCCCTCTTTGTCTTCTGACAGTCTCATTTACATTCTTACAGTGTTTGTCAATGAATGAAACTGCATACTGGTGCATCTTATCAAAGTAAAGGAGGTGGGGAGGGGATGCGCTTATGGTATACGCACACAAATTAGTTTTTTTATTCAATGAGAAATTAATGAATTTGTGAAGTTTACTTAAAGGGCTCATGTGACAAGCAATTTATAAATAAAACCTGTAGAAAATGTGATAAATACCATATATATATATATATATATATATATATATATATATATATATATATATATATATATATATATATATATATATACACACACACACACACACACAAACTATGATACATTTTCTCAGTCAGCTTTATTAGGTAGTTACCTGGAATGGCTTTCAGTTATACAGCTTTGCCTTGTAAAGGGTTAGTTACTTCCATTTCTTGCCCTCTTAATGTGTTTGAGACATCAGTTGTGTGTCTACTTTGAAGAATCTAAAATCTAAAACATATTTTGGTTTGTTTAACACTTAAATTTACTACATGATTCCTTATGTGTCCATTCATAGTCTGGATGACTTTAGTATTAATTTATAGTGTAAGAAATAAATAAAACACTGAATGAGAAGGTGTGTCCAAACCTGGTACTTTATAAACAAGATTGTTCACTCAAAATCTTCCAATTTTTTTTGCTTAGAAATGGAAGTGCAATGCTAATGTTAATAACAAACACTAGAACTCAGTATTCAACTAACTGATGCGTTTCAGAGCACATTGTGAGTTAATATGAGCTTTAAATATAACAAAAAAAACATGTAGCTCAGTGCCGCATCTTCTATCTTGGACAAATGTCTCGGTAAGTAGTGCTGTCCTAAACAGTTTAATGATGATGACCATCATAAATACAGAATGGAATCTGATCCAAAATCAATCTTCTTCTAGCCCTGCTGCTGTAATAGTAAGTCATACTGCATCCTAAACCACACTGACTAGTCTGTGAGTCCTTAATTATGATATGTCTGCAGTTTTTGGTGATGTATTTTGGCTGAAACAGCTGGGTTACTTTAGGCATCCAATGAGTTGTAGTCATTTATTAGCAACATTGCAGCTCAAGTTCTAAAGTAAAGAAAGAAACATTTCTTGCTGGATTGAATACATCTGAAATATATTGAGATGATTTCTAGGTAAACTGCTTCTCAAGACCTTCTTAATCCATTTAAATGATGCAACCCATTTTGTCAAGTCACAGTAATAGTGCGAGGGAAGCAAACATGCATTCTGTTGTTCAGGCTGCTGAAAAGTGCATCAGCTAGCAAAAAGCATGAACTGAAACCACTTGAGGCCCTTCTTAGTTCCAGTATTGATCTTGTGGCAAGATGGAGGCAGCAGCTCCCAGGCCTGTCCTCTGGTCCCTCATTAGTGTCAGTGTCTGCTCTGCTCTCCTCATCTGCTCCCTGTGATCGGGCATTGGGCGCCGACAGCATTAGCTTAGCCTGAGACCGGTGTTCTTTTAGTGTGTAGGGTAGTGTAATGGTGTTTGACTGAGTGTATGGGGGAGTAACAGAATCCCAACGTGATGCGCCGTTACACTTTAACAGGGTAAATATAGCTGCAGCATGCAGGACAAGAGGCCCTCATTGCCCTACTTGATCAGAGAAAGAGAGATAGAGTGAGAGAGGTTCACTCATAATATTAATCACCTCTCCATACCTCTACCCATACAGTGAGCAGTCTCTGGCCAAATGGCAGGATGTATCACATTGCAGAAGGCTCAGAAGATAAGAGAAGGCTCTGTGTGTCAGGCACGATGCATCTGTCCTCTCTATTGGCCCTGCTCAGATTGAATTTCAAGTGTGATTTTCCATATCGCTCTTAAAAGTTTTGACACGTGCATGTGGAACTGAGTAGAAATCTCTGGTGTGGGATCATCCTAATTAGCACAGAGCTGCTCACGTCCCAGAATAGTTTCTTTCTTTCGTTCTTTTTTTTTTTTTTTTTTTTTTTTTTTTTGGTGGCTGCCTTCCTAACTCGGTGCCGGAATTGAGGCCACCCGGCGTCAGTGCAGCAGCGGGTCAAGGCTTACGAGCGCAGCCTTTGCTGGATGGATTGATTGGCGAGCTTTAAATCAAAGCTATGTTGATGATGCCACTGTAAGTCTATTATTATCAGGCCTGGCAGGATTACCATGCCTTTTACGGCCTCATTAAATGTGTTGAGTCATTCTAGTCGTACATCAAGGTGACACAGGGGAAGGGTCATATTTTCCACTTACCATAGTGTGAAGACACTGTAGCTTGGTTGGCATCTATTTGTTCTTTTTTTGTCATTTTATTTTACTATATTAATCGCTGGAAGTGTGTTAGTCGGAGAGTTATGGCACCGGAGCATATCTCTATATCAGAACATGTTGTCATAGCCTCTAATTCACAGAGACATTAGAGCATATTTACTGGCCTATTAAGGCAGAGTTGGTAAACAGCATCTGTGTTCTCTTTCGTCAATAGACAAACAACGACACAAAAGCTTTAAGTGCTTTTATTGATCTTTTCATTTGTTCACATAATTAATGCAAAAGCAAATGAACATGTAATATTTCTTTATATAGAATATAATTGCTTGCCTGGAATCAGTCCCTTTCTTTCTCCTTGTGTGCATGTTCTTGATCAGATCTTCAGTTATTTGTAATTTGGCAAATTAGTTTTCATTGTAAATGGTCCTTTCAGTTGTTCCTATGAGCTTACAGGGTTTGTCTTCCTTATGTGGCTTTTTGGCATTCAATTTTCATGCAATTCATGTTTGTACAATTTTAGACTTTAAATGTAGCCAATCAGACATATTTGGAGATCAAATGTAGTTTAGAACCAGAGCTATGAGGCTAGTGATGTTAACAAACATCAGAAAAATTAAATTATATTACCAAATCTGCTCAATCTACATACTGACATATAACTTAATTGACATGTTCTGAGATGACACTGTTTGAAAAGTATTGAAAGTATTGAAACCTTTTAAAGTTTTTAGTGTTTAAACTTAACAATGAGTCCTATATTATAACTAACAATATTTATTATTGTAATTATAAATACTTTAAAAAAATGTTGGTACCATATTTTGCTGTCATGTCACATGCCTATATTTTACTGTATTTTGTTGCCAACTGAAAAATTGTGAATGGATTTCAGAGATTACATTTAAATAAAAAGAACAGATATGTGAAGCTTTAGAAATAAAACCACAATTTCTAAAAACTATAATGAGCAGTGTGTAGCAAACACCTGTTTATTCAGTTCAGAGCTCAAAAGCATTGGCTAGAAATGTTTAGAGTGTTTTTTCACAATATATCAGCACATCTGAAAATACGTTTTTAAGTTTAGAGCAGATTTAATCAAAATATAGATTTTGACACTATTGCTGAGTTTGGCTGAACAAAAGCCTGTGTAACATTTATTTTAGGTGTAATTTTTAAAAGGTCAGGGCATGTCAGACTACATCAGAATGTCTGAAACACTGTCAGACTCCAGAGGTTAAGCTCTAAAAATGTAGAAATGTGTCTCTGTTTTATCAAATAAACATTTGGTGTTGATAATGATGAGTGTTTTAGAGTATTGATTTGGTACTGAATGCTGTGATACTACATTTTGTGTTGGTATCAAAGTAAAAATCCTGGTATCATGTTAAACCTAGTCTGACTTACAGTAAACAATAAAAATGACCTTAACACCAGCAGGGCTGATATTCCCTGAAGTCATTAGAAGTCATTAGGATTGATCTTGGAGCTGCTTCCTGCTTATTTGTGTCAGTCATTAGCACTACTGGTTTGTGAATATATGGAACAAGTTGTCTAAAACGGCTCACAGCGTCCAGCTACATTCATTTTTATAGTTCTCAGTCGTACTATGTCCTAACTTTAATTTGGTCCAGGATGTGTTTTGAGTAGGTTTAGGAAAAGTGTATTTTTTTTAAAGTAAACTACTGAGCTTAAGTGACTAATGAATGGTAGTTTTGGCTCCAGACGTACCTTCGCTGATCACTTGGATCTGTGCAAAATTGTGTTCATTTGTCTTTTTTTTAATTTTTTTTTTTTTTTTTTTTTAATTCAACTAATAAAATTGTAACACAGTACTTGGGTCTCCAAGCACATGCATGTGAGCATGAAGTTTGTTCTGTAAATCTGTGTTTTTATAGCAGTTCTGACATTTATTTATTTCAGTCTTTGTATTTTTTCTCTTTCATATGCAAGTGTGGTCACAGTTCCAGTGCGTGGCTTCACTGACGTTTTGCTATCACGTATAGCCACATGTCTCTGCATGTGCTACTATTTATTGAAGGCATCCTACTGTATCGAAATGCATTGCATTTGTGTTCTGTGAGAAAGCCAGTGATTCATCCAGCCCATTTGTTCTACAGCATGAAGTTCAGTGTATAATTGGACTCAAGTTGCATGTAATGCCCGCCTTTGAAACGATGAAGAAAACCCATAAAGTTGGGATCTTGTTGCCATAGAAATCCGTCACAGATGTTGACGGAGAGCCACCTAATCTTATAAAAATTCCTCTAAACCTTGATGGAATTGAATTCTCCAAAAGGACCATGGCATTCCAAGCAAAATTGGGAATTTCTCTCTGAGGACATTTGGCATTCAACACTTTCCATACATGCGTTCCACCATTTGGAAAGGATCTACTAGCTTTTCAGTTCATGGACACATGTGGTGTGACAGGTTTAAAGGTAACAATGATCATATTCTGAAGGGGTATCTGCTTTGCACAGATTGATTTAAACACACTCTTTCTGTCTTCAGTGGGTCTGCCTGAATTTGAAGAGTTGCATTTCGTAGACTCTAAAGTCACCTGTATTTTCACAGTTGCCTTGATTCAGACTCCCCATCGACAGCCCCCCTTTGGGATTTGAGTGCCATTTTAGAAAAATAAAACATATTCAAGGCCACAAGCAGACAGCAACAATGGGTTACAAGAGAAATAAAGATCTGGAGAGCACCTCCAGGCTCCAGCATATTGGTCACTGCTTTGTATGCAGCTCTGTGATTAAATACAATTAAAATTGAATCAGTGGAAGGCATTAATTAAACTTGTGCTCTTTCTTGCCACAAAAAAATCTCTTGCTTTTATATCTGTAGAAATTATGTATTTTTCCTGTTTTTTACAGTAAGCTCTTGTGAGCCTTCATTTACTAGTTATGTTTTTCCTTCTGCTGTCTAATTGGTTAGTTCAATCCCCCTAGTCGCCTCCAGTAATCAGATTGACTAATGCAATTTGCCCTCCTAGAATCTCTTTGACTTGTTGAAATTCTAATACAGTCTAATATAGATTTCCACATAAACACTGACATCAACAGTTAACATCAACAGTTCTGCCACGTTCAGATCTGTTTTTCACTGTTTCACTGAGGCCCATGGTATACATGGATAAATAGAGATCTCAAGAGAAAAACAGGCCAGTAGAGTTAAGCAGACTTACCAGATTTTCAAATTGGGTTAAAATGATATAATCGTTGTTTGTGCTCATCACTAACAGCACAAAAAATAAAGGTTACGTTTTAGGTGACTATTTATAATGATATTCAGTTTGATATTTATTACTCCCAGCTGCTCTCCTCAGCTCTGCCTGCTGCTCCCTTCATGACATACAGTCTAGACGGGTTCACATCTATTCCCACTAGACTTTCCAGTGCTTTTTCTCTACTTTTCTAGACCTGCTTAGCATGACTTGGACACTGCAGTATATATTTGTTTAGCAGACAACCCTCTGGGTGGCCAGTTAACCTACGGCTGTGACGATGCACTTCACTGCCCACTAATCTGAATGCACAAGGCAGGCATGTCTGGGTCAAGTGTACATTTGGGTTTGTGAGTGAGTACATGCATGCTTATACCATTGTCAGAACAAATCCCTGCATCTCCAGTATTTTTTTTTTTTTGCGTGATTTGAAAATCAGCTGTGCTATATATGGTGAGAAGATATGATGATGAATGTTCATAGAAAGAGTCTAAAATTATAAAATGTATTAAATCATTTTACCTTTAACTTTTCCTTCTTCTGGGACATTATGATGGTAGACAAAATTTTGCTCTGACCATACAAACGCTTCCACTCAAGTTTGTGGTCAGCCATTAAATTTAATTTACACACATTTATTTCCGATCTGTTCATCTGTTGTTAAAATCCACTAATGCTGCTGCTTTAAATACTCAGTTTTTGATGGTAGAAGGATGAAGTGGGACATTATAATAGCTTTTACCTCTGTTTTGGTGTCCCACACAAGTAGTTGACAGTGAGTTTGTATGCTTTAGTACAGCTGTTTACTCTCCAGTGAAAGGACATCATTGGACATAGTAATATGATGGATATATGCTCTGAGCTAGCATTGGTGCTATAAAACTGAACAAGATCCTAACTCATCCTTCTACCATAGTAGAGTGAGTATCTCGAGCTGCATGCATTTGTGGATTTTATAATATCTTTTATTTTGAAATATCTTGTATAAGTATGTGGACATTGTGGATGACATCAAACTTTTGAGCAATGGTGTGTGTATATATACTAATCAGTCACAAAATTAACACTCATAGATGAAGTGAATAACATTTGTTATCTCAATGGACAAATGAGCTTGTGAAGGGCAGTTATGTATTAGATGGTAAGACCTAAACTACTTTGACAAGGGCCAAAAACACTAAATGGACAAAAGCGTGGGGACACGCATTCATTTATTGTTTCTTCTGAAATCAAGGTTATTTAAAAAGGAGTTTATGCTGATTTTGTTTGAGTAGCCATCTCTCTTATTCAGGGAAGGTTTTCTATTAGACTTTTCAGCAGTGATGTGAAAATTTCAATGCAATCAGTGACAATAGATTTAGTGAGGTCAGGATGTTGGCTCCCAGTCATCAGTCATGAGTACGTACCAACCTGACCTCTAAATTTCACAGATCAAAACCTGATTGGAATAATTGGATATATACATACACATTACACTTATATAGCGCCTTTCTAGACACCCAAGGACACTTTGCAATCGACACACTTCACATACACACACACACTCTGGCAAGAAGCGGCAGCCAGTCGCGCACAGCGTACTCTCAACCGGAAGCAACCATCAACCTGGAGGACTGCATCGAACAGGGCAGAGTACCAACCATATCTGGGCATACATACATACAGGGGATAGACAATGAAACTGAAACAGCTGTCATTTTAGTGTGGGAGGTTTCATGGCTAAATTGGACCAGTCTGGTGGCCAATCTTCATTAATGTCACATTGCACCAGTAAGAGCAGAGTGTGAAGGTTCAGTTAGCA